>JAIGNY010004510.1:397500-433835 GCA_020152595.1 Chiridota heheva
AAAAGCAGCCAACAAGATTGAGTAATAATAATGGTGTAACTCTTTAATTTTCAACAGTAAGCAGCAGATCATTTTGTAATGATTTCAAAAAATTTGGTACTGTATGATTATCAGTTGCTCCTGTTAGATATGAAAATTCTGCAGGATATGGTTGAAACCACAGTATGGTTTTGCAGTTGTTTAAAATTTGCAATATCTTAAATTATGTGTATTGAAAATTGTTTTTTACTTTATATTACAAAATATTATTGGAACCACATAAAAAATTTTGTGTGCGCATAACTCCTGTATAATGGTCATAGAGTAGATGCAATAGCCTATTAATTCTTTTCTGTTGTTGCATAAACAGGAAATTTTTAAGTTAGTGTACAAACAGCTCACCCACAACATTTTTACCCCTCATATGTGCCAAGGTCCCACAAACTTAAATCACTGCTATCCTTAATAAGTGCAAAATAATGTTCGCTTACTCGGAAAACATCTCGCCAGAGCCTTTCAATCCGCTGATTGTGGACACTTCTACCAGTAATAAAAGAGCCATGACCAGTTCCCCTTTCTTGAAGCATATACGTGCAAACGTCAACATTTTCCCCACCATGGTCAGAACGCACACGTTGAGGTAGACCAAATTCTGCAACCCCGGCTCTGAAACACCTGAGAACTGTTGAGGCTTTGTTGTCTCCGTTGCATTGAAGAAATACCGGAATTCGACTAAATCCATCGATGCCTCCATGAACCACTAATCTCCACCTACGAATGTTAAAAAAGAAAGAAAAAAATATATGAGTGCGCCTATTAAATATATACTTTATACAAATAAAATTTAAGTAATATGTAGAGTGAAGACATCTCCCACAAATTCATTGCCCACTCCAAACCAAGTCTAATCCACAAATCATTTCTTGCTAAGTTTCAAAGTTTTGATCTGTACTGATCATTAACATTACGAACACTTCAGTACTACCTTTTGAATTTCATCCAAGCCCATATCATAGCTTGAATTTTATTCACACAAAGTGCCTGTTGTTTAAAATGTTTTTAGGCAACATTAACATTCCTTTTTTTGTTTTTTTATCATTAATGTCGTAAGTCAATTATTTTTCATTTCTTTGATACCAGAGACCACTAGTGTATATCCATTGTCATTGCAGTTTACAAAATATTGCACTGCAAAGCTTTGGTGCTAATCAAGAAGAAACCAATAGTCTATGAGCCAGAAGGGTGCATTGGTATAAAAAAGAATATCAAACACCCTTCACACCTTACATGTACATCTACAATCACTGTCAAAATCATTTGGAACACTTTCTTCCTCTACTACCCCTCCTCACTGTTAGTAAAAGTTTGGAATGAAGAACTTAGCCTCTTCCTTTTAAAAGCAACAATCATGCCATCATTGAAGCGGGGGAGAGAAAAAAAGTATTTTGTCGCTGATTGTTTGAGTTTTGGATAGAAAAATATAGAATATTAAGAGATGTAAGTGATGGTTATACACGCTTTTATTTATTTATCTATGATATCACTCAGGTTTCGTATTAAGACGAAAATTTGCAGATTATCTTAATAAACTACATAAATAAAAATACATATAACCATCATTAACACATCTTAATACTCAAATTATGAAGTCAACATTAAACAAAGGTCAATTAATGTCGACATGTAGGCATTCAGAAAGTATTTACTGAGAACAATACCAAATAGATGAACTCAAGTTACCGAGGTCATGCATTTATCATATCATCATTCAGTCTAACAAAAACACCTGAAGAGTGAGGAACTTTCCTTACGAAACAAATTTGTAGTGTATTAACGTTGTTATGCAGTAGTTATTCTCGACCAAATCTTATTTATATAATGCTCTGTTTTACATCGAGCACTTTTCCCTGGACTAAATACACCTTGCTGATATTTGTTTTGTATATATATATATATATATATATATATATATATATATATATATATATATATATATATATATATATATATATATATATATATATATATATATATATATATATATATATATATATATATATATATATATATATATATATATATATATATATATATATATATATATATATATATATATATATATACAACCAGGTAGTTAAAAAAAGAACTGCATGATACAACTAACTGTATTACAGTAAAATTGAAATGAGTAAAAAGAGAGGAAGTATAAGATCAGTGAATCTTATAGTCTAGTTCAAAAATATTTCACTCAGGCCTAATCCCAACATTGCTGTATCATAGTATTTTCTACATTCATTAATTGAGTTTAAGTTAGAGACCGCCACAAAGACTCGAAGACGCCTCACTACCAACAACTTACAATACAACATAAAAAATAGCCTGAAAATAAAAATGAATTAAAACGAACCACTCAAATTGTGCCACCTGTCCCTCTCCGGAGCTGGTATTCCGCAAAAAGTTACCAATGGTGCGTTCAGACACATTAAAAATTCCAGCAAGTTCTTGTCTTGAAAATCCAATTTTACAAAAATACAAAAGTTGATCACGGAAAGATTTATTCTAGGACGACCGCCAGCTGCCATTTTGAACAGAAATTAAAACAACATCGACACATAGGCTACTGACTGTACATACAGAAATAGGCTTACAACACCGCCAAACAGCTGATAAACAATGAACAGCTGATTCACCGCCTCGTGTTTTCACCACCACCTAAGTTTTGATCGACTCGAATAATTAATCAACGCTTGAAAAAATCGCCTGCCAAATTCAATCGCACGCTAGATATTTTTTACACCGCTAACAAAACATCGCTGGATACATTTCTTACCGCCTCTGATTTTTTAACAACGCTTCCATTGTTTTTCTTCGCCTTATATAAATTTGACCGCCTGTTTATTTTTCAAGTAGTTTTTGCCCACTTGGCGTTCCATAGAAAATGGCTATCTGAATCTGAATCGGTTAAGTCGGCAAAAATCCTTCAAAAGGACATGAACGCCAACCGAGCGTAAAAAGTATGAGTACAAAATATAACAAACTAGTTTGCAATACAAGTGTTAGTAAGTCTTAACAACTCCCTGCTTTGAAACAGTTGAGACAAGGTGCATGTACAATGTTTGACGGTAAAGCATTCCAATCCTTTAGTGTGTGAGGAAAGAAATAGTGTTTATATACATTTTTTTAAGCATAAGGGATCTGGAAATTAAGGTCATGATTATTTCTTGTATTATTTCTGACGGTGGGGATAAGTTCATCTTTATTGATAGCGACAAGATTCTTATTGATTTTATATAGCATATGTAGCCAAGTGTTGTATCTTCTTGTTTTTAGCAGGGCCAATCTTACTAATGAAGCATGTTTTTTACATTAGATTTATAAGAGTAGTCTGCCATACAGAACCTGGCTGCTCTCCTTTGAATAGATTCAAGTTTATCCACATCGCACTGATGGGTGATGGGGTCCCAGACTGCTGATGCGTACTCAAGTACTGAGAGAGAGTTGAACACACAATTACAATGACGGCCGATTCGAATCGCATGATCAGTAACTACTGTGAATAATTCCCAAAAAATGCTCAGTAACTACTGACAGGTATTATAATACGGTAATACATATTACGATCATGGTCAGTAACTACTGACACATAATTTAATACGGTAATACAGGATTACGGCTATAGGTCTAGTCGTCAGTTTGCAGTGCACGCGTATGAAGAAGGTGGCACGACAATTATCAAGTAAAAATCCGTCGGCTCCAAATGAGAACTTTTTCAATACGTCGGAATACTACATTTTTGCGGGTCTACCATTATACGAAGGAAGAAGAATATGCCATGCAAATTTAGGTAGGTGTATGATAAAAAGTAATGTCCCGAAGAAAAAAAAAAAAAAAAAACATGTTATCATGTTCACAAAAATTATGTTGAGAGTATTATTCAACAGTCTAGCCTGAAAATAGTGTTGTTCAATTAGGGTATTTACTACCTGTATACTTTGTCACCCTCGAAAAAACAGCCAAAATCTCGTGTGAGCCGCTAGTAAAATTACCCTCATCAACCTAGGGGAAGGGGAAGAGGAGGGAGAAGACATGGTTGGCAACTGAAAAGAAAAATCAACTTAGGAAGTAACAAAAATGACACTACAAAAGATACAGATATATAGGGGAAATGCCTATTTAAGTCTCCCAAATATGTATTTATGCTTATAATGATATGGTATTTGATGAAAAATATAGTGAAAATCAGCCTACCATGATTCCTTTTCCTAAAAGTCCACGAAGAGGTTTTTATCCTATGTAAAACTTAAGGCAAGTGATTAGCTCTTAACAACTCCCTGGTGCTACCTTCAGGCTTCATTCGTAGGCTAGTGTGCCACGGTAAATAACAGCGAAACAGTCGATTTATGACGACATTTTGACAGATCGAGGCGAATCTTTCGGAGTATTTCCACACCTAATGTAGCAATGAATAAATTTATGCAGATATAATTCAAAAAAAGGCTTACTTGGATTCAGAGATCTGAATCGGTTAAGTCGGAAAGGTAGTCGCCTTTACTTTTTTAATTTTAGCTAACGTTAGGCCCCAGGCCACTTCAGACTTGTTAAATTGTAGGCCTAGCCTATGCAGGTTTTTGGCTGACTAAGCCTACCTGTTTTAAAACTTATACCTGTGTTAGGCCTACTGCTGGCTGACTGGCCTAAGGACTTTAGGCATACGGTAAATAGGCAAACTTACGGCAACATACTAGGCTTACATACAGTAGGTAGGCTAAATGATTTTCAACGTTACAAAGATTATCGTTAGGGCTAGGCCTAACTGCAATTATTCTGTAGACAACGCGTTCTTAACGCAAAATCCGAGGTAACTGCAGAATACCGTGCTGTTCCGGAAGTATTCCCTGACACATTTTTGGCTGCTACACAGTCTGTCATGAATATGCCAGTTTTTAATTGTTTTCCTTGTGTTTTCTAAGTTTTTGTTTTTGTTTTAAGTAAAATAAAAATGTATTTTGGGGGTTTGAATATGGGGTAGGGCCTAAGTTGTGTGCTCCATGCTACTATGAAGGCCCATTTGTTTGTGGGTCTTCTTCGGAATGGACTACGAGCTACATAGTTGGGTGTCTATTTTGATAGGGCTACGAGCTACAAGATGGAAGTTTTAATTTAAGATGGAATGTTTTGTGCACAGGCTATGCCATTATGGTATATAGGGCTCATTATTAAGAATGACACATTCATAATCATAGGCTACGAGAAGTTATGGAATCATTTACCATTGTTTGGCTGTAATTTCTTTCACAACTTGTTTCTATATGCTGACATTGTGTAATTGCTGTTGTTTACTGATCTCCGACCAGAGATCGCGTTAATGACAAATTTGTTGTATATTATGTCATGGCTGAAATTTCTTATGACACAGGTGGTACCTGCGTTGTAAGATTTACTGTAGATATAACATGTGAAATTTAACGCCATAGTTTTTCATTAATATAAGTGCAAATCATGAACATCTTACATCTCTGATGCTATTCAAAGTTTTATTGCACACAAAAATGATTTGAAATCAGGCCTACTCTTATATAAAAAAAAAATGACGCGACTAATGGCCGAATGATTCAACATGCCCGTAGTACTGTACATAAACACATATAGGCTAGTACATAGGCCCTATGCATGATGTACGTACACTGTACAGTGTACGTGGAAGTTTTGAATGCAGGCTGTAAATTGTCAACGATATTTTTAGCTAGGATTCTACTTTCCTCCTGTTGTGTTGATTGTGTACAGTACCTGTGAAGTCAAGTTAGTATGCTCTAAAGAAGTAGGCATGTTCAATATCAAGCTTGGGCGATATTTCAATAAATTTTGATATTGACCCATATGGATGTTGCCGATGTTGAGTTAAAGGGTCATATCGATATCATGTTTTTCAATGATAATACACAATACATGAACTATTAAACAGCTAAACATGACTATCAAACATCCAAGTATTTTTCTTTAAACAGCTACAAAAAGTTGATAAATTTCATTTATATCAAAGTTTCAGGCAGTCAGTTATGATAAAACTTCATTAAAACATCAATATTATGATAACCATTACCCCAAAATCCTTCCATGAACAAAAAACCACTTGACTCACATTGTATAGAAGCATTGTGCAATACTTTAACTCTTCTGCTTGATGGCTTACGATGTTCAGATAACAAAAATCATATGAATGTGTTAAGTTTCATCATCAAAAGGAATACTGAATCTGAATTTGTATATCAAACACTCATTTATTGACAATTCACTGACAAAACTATGAGGTTTTTCTCATTATTTTGTTCGTTCAGAAAGTCTAAAAGTGACAGACTGACTGGTCATGACAGCCTGGTCTTGCCAGATCGATCAGATACTGTACACATAGTACAGTAACACACAGTATACTGTACAGTACTTTACTACTGTACTGTAGGCCTACACACATCTACCACTGTTTCTTCAGAGTGACAACACTAGTGCAATGATTGAAGCAGACTAGAAATGGGATATTATGTGTTATATATGGATTTCTGAATGTCTAGAAGCCCGTAAAATGCTACCAAAATAATGCCTTTTCAGTAGAACAGTCATTAGAAGTAAGTGAGATATGAAATTTAAAGAAAAATGGAGCCGATTTTTGTAAGCATACAGTGTAGTCCTAGTCCAGTTTCACAACATTTTGGGGTTTTTAAGAATATGCTGAGGCCTAAACTTTTTAAATGTTTCTGTGCTTAATCTTTTGAGATAGAAACCATGTAAAGTACATTTTTAAGCATAGTGGGTGTTTATTTGATATATTTTGTATATATTTTGCAGCGATTTCTGTTATTTTGTACAAAAAGTTTTACTTGACTTTTTTGAGCCGAGACAAGATTACCTTGCACAGAACAGTACATATTTCGATAATATTGATATTTTTCAGGTGATCCATCTATTGCATAATGCTCAATATCGCCCAAGCTTATTCGAGATCTGAATAGTGTATTATTATTGACAATTGGTCAAAGTTCACTAAAACCTCATTAAAGTTTGGATACGATAAACAAAGAGTATTTTCTAGTTTATTTTGGGATTGTTAACCCAAATTTCATGACTCAACAATCAACATTATACAAGGATTGGGTTTGAACTTTTTCGTAATATTTTTGATGATAATAGTCTGATTTTTTAATGTTTTTCGTATTTTAAGCGCAATTTTCATTTACTTTAGCGAGGCAGGCCTACACAAGTGTGTGTGCGTGTCAACAATGAAATTGCAAGCTGCGCTATGCGCACTGCCCTATACAATATGCAGTGCCCTTTACATACGGCGGCAAATTGACATAATACGACAGCAAATTTACAAAATACGATGGCAAATTTACAAAATACGATGGCAAATTTACAAAATACGACGGCAAATTTACAAAATATGCTGAAATTTAGGGGCTTGTTGTAACCAAATACGCCAGACAAAAAATTATAACGCAATCTCTGTCTGCAGCTCAACAAATGTTATTGTTTTTTCCTATGCACGCCATTGGAGATGAAAGACAAACTTTTTTGGTAGAATGAATTAGCTTTGCACAACTTCCCTGAGAATATTCTCATTAGAATATTACAAATCTGTTATCACTAGCTTCACAACAATTTTATTGTTTATCCACAAAATTATCCCGTATGAAACTTACCTGGAAATTTTATCTATTTTCTGTGAGTCTTCTGTTCGCGATGTGAACAATCATTCGGCCATTACTTTAAGAGTAGAACTAAATTTTGTTGATTATTCATGAGGTTGAAGCTCAATAAAAATGTTTACTTGTTAGTTGAATTTATTTAAATGTGCATGAGTTGTTAGCCAATCAGCTGTATGACAACTGTAGATGTAATATGACATCAACATAAACAACACGAGCCTGACACGAGTGACAGAAATTTCAAAGGTCCCACTAGGAAAAACTTTTTCGTAAAAACAAACAAAGGGTCTTCTAATTTTGTCTTTTTGAGCACTAAAGCAACTTCAATGAACTACGTATAAGAATTAAAGCAAGAAAGGTACATGATATAGTAAGATAGCAAGTTTGGAGCGAATTTGGCCCCATCGACCATGGGCCTAAGTTTGGTAGCCTAGCGTTCAATACACTTATTGTACTTTATGTATGAAAAGGGTAATAATCCACTGTACATGCCACTAGTATGTAAAAAAAGTGTATTGTGGGATATGACTAACAGCTACATGACTAATAGCTATGCTACAAGCTGTGTAGTCGGGTGTATTTTGGGATTTGGATAGCGCTACAGGCTACGTGGTGGAGGTTTCAATTGAAGTCAGAAAATTTGTGAAATGTTTTGGGCTAGGAGGTCATCAGTGCATAGCCCTGCTACAGAGTAACATTCAAAAATGCAGGGTGTTCTGCAGTTGTGCCCAAAATCCATTGATTACACTCTTAGTTGAATGACAGCTTTTTTCAAGACTACAGCATTTGCAAAGCGAGCGTTAACGACAACAGGGGTATATTTGCAGGAAGAATTTGGTGTTGAAATAGCAGTATCGCATAGGGAGCCTAACGTTCAAGACCCATGGTTGCTATTTCGAGTGGGGCCTATAGTAGGGCCACTTATCGTTTATAGTCAATAGCCTGAATACAATTTCTTGTGATTTTGACAACCAAGCAACTTTGTAGTGCATGTTTTGGTAAGGCTCTTTAGTCTGCTTGCCTCTATCACTGAAGGTATAAAAATAAGGTTTTTTTGTTGTTTTTATTTGTTCTGTGAGTAATATTCTCACATTGCTTTGGTTATTAACCCTCATTAATAAAACACTCAAATGATCTAAATCAAATTAATTTGACATAGAAAGCAAAAAGGTTACATATATCAATGTTACATAAGGAAAGTTCATTAAAAGTCATTCAGAAATTCACTTTTATATGTTGAAAACTATACTTAGACAAGGGATGTATAGGAGAAACAGAATGCTAAGTGAGCCAAAAGTTAGTACATCAGATCACATCTGCAGGTGTAAGAATTACCAGTTTCCTTAAATTCCCAAAACAAAAAAAAATGTAAAGAGGGAATGTAAAGATGAAATTTTTTGCTGTGAAGTTTTATTATTATAGTTTGTGTCATGTAATCATTGATGATGAGATATAAAAGCTTTTACCTTTTGTGTTGTCACTCTTACTGTATTACTTTGAATAATCCATTGTAGAAAAAATGATATTGACTAAACATACGCTTGATATTGTGTCTTTAAATTGCTTTTTTGTATGAATTCTTTCATTTTTCAGGCAGATGGTAACATTTTTATCAGTTTAGATGCCAACTTTGGTCTAGTATGCAAGAGGAACTCTGGGAGCAGCTTGGAGCCCCCAAAGCATAACGGCAAGTACTTTGTTGACCAGTGTGAGGTTGACAATTTTGTTAATGACTATGATCCTGAGGAAGTTTCCAAAGATGGTTCAGAGGTGAGTCATAGTAACTTATAAGGTTTCATACTGTAGTTTGTTTCTTTATTTAAAATTGAATTGCTTGAACACAAGTTAAGTTTATCGCAAATTTAGTTTTTGACATTGTCCTCAGTAGCATACTGAGATGACGTTGCAAACATTAACATCCCTACATTATCAATGAAATTCCCCAGGTTTACTTTAGAGGTATTGTAATCCTTTTGTAGTACTCTTAATCTGTGATATGCTTATCTTGCTGTAATATTTGGTTCCAAATATTAGAGCTTGCTGTAATATTTGGTTCCAAATATTAGAGCTTGCTGTAATATTTGGTTCCAAATATTCAATATTTGTACTTAAGTAGAAATTATAATAATTTTTTTATATATCTGCGTACCACATATTTTACAGGATTGTTACAATCTCCTATCTTTTATTCTGATCACAAATGCTGTGATTGATTAATAACTTGCTAATGATGCATTCTTAATTTTAACTTACTCTCTCTCTAGGATTGTAATCAATTTCAAGCGGGCAACTCAGTGCGATCCAAAAACAAAGCAGCAAATTTGGATTCCAAAGGGGTTTTTGGGTCAGCTTGTCGACACGGCATTCCACGGGTATTTATAAGCATGAAACATGGAGAAAGGTGAGGTCATACTTCCCTGTATGACTGTCATTAAAATAATTTAATCCTGTAGAGTAATTTTTTGTTTTTGATATTTGTTGCTATTTTACTATTTAAACAACATAACTTACTACATCTGTGGACAGTACCTTTTTACATTTTAAAAATAGTATTGTATATATATATATATATATATATATATATATATATATATATATATATATATATATATATATATATATATATATATATATATATATATATATATATATATATATATATATATATATATATATATATATATATATATATATATATATATATATATATATATATATATATATATATATATATATATATATATATATATATATATATATATATATATATATATATATATATATATATATATATATATATATATATATATATATATATATATATATATATATATATATATATATATATATATATATATATATATATATATATATATATATATATATATATATATATATATATATATATATATATATATATATATATATATATATATATATATATATATATATATATATATATATATATATATATATATATATATATATATATATATATATATATATATATATATATATATATATATATATATATATATATATATATATATATATATATATATATATATATATATATATATATATATATATATATATATATATATATATATATATATATATATATATATATATATATATATATATATATATATATATATATATATATATATATATATATATATATATATATATATATATATATATATATATATATATATATATATATATATATATATATATATATATATATATATATATATATATATATATATATATATATATATATATATATATATATATATATATATATATATATATATATATATATATATATATATATATATATATATATATATATATATATATATATATATATATATATATATATATATATATATATATATATATATATATATATATATATATATATATATATATATATATATATATATATATATATATATATATATATATATATATATATATATATATATATATATATATATATATATATATATATATATATATATATATATATATATATATATATATATATGTATGTATATATATATATATATATATATATATATATATATATATATATATATATATATATATATATATATATATATATATATATATATATATATATATATATATATATATATATATATATATATATATATATATATATATATATATATATATATATATATATATATATATATATATATATATATATATATATATATATATATATATATATATATATATATATATATATATATATATATATATATATATATATATATATATATATATATATATATATATATATATATATATATATATATATATATATATATATATATATATATATATATATATATATATATATATATATATATATATATATATATATATATATATATATATATATATATATATATATATATATATATATATATATATATATATATATATATATATATATATATATATATATATATATATATATATATATATATATATATATATATATATATATATATATATATATATATATATATATATATATATATATATATATGATATTTTCGTATAGCTTTTAGTAATAAACTTTTCATTACTCTTACAGATATGCATACCCTGCTCTGGTTTTGAAAAAACTTTCTGAAAGCAGTGAACATAGTCAACACATAATTTATGACATCGCATGCAAATTTGATGCACACATAAAAGTAAGTGATGAAAAATATATTTTTGTTTGATTTAACATCAGTGTTTGGTATTAAAATGCGAACATATCCATTGCCAGAGGGGGCGTAGCCTCCCCCCCCCCCCCACTTCCAATTAATACCAAAAAAAAATTAATAGAGAAAAAATAATGGAAAAAGATAATAAAAGTATTACATGAAATTTGATAAGAAAAGCAAACAAATCTCAAAAATGCAACGACTTATGGAACCTTTCCCTACCACCCCTCTATTTTTGATTTTGGAACCACAACCTTTATTATTTTTTGGCTTTTAAAACTTTCGGTCACTGGATCCCCCCCCCCCCCCCCCCCCCTCTTCTTCTCCTATCTTTTCCACCTTTCTCCCTCCCCAGTGAAAAATCCTGCCTAAGCCAATGTATCTTATAATAAAAAGGTTAAATTAACACTTTTTTTTCAGAGAACCATGCCAGAACTCTCAGAATGTGATTTTGCCCTTCCTGTCTTTCATGCCTATGGACATAAGCTTTCATGTCAGGTAATATTTCTTCAATATTTTTTTTTTACATCATGTACAGTATAATAGAACCAAATTGTCAATGTTTGTGTCATTCATGCAGAAACAGATATCTATGCTTATTGATGTTATTTGTATCAGTAGTTAAGTTTACATGGAATATGTTTGTGAAATGTTTAAAGTACCAATTGATATGTAATTTTGTCAATAAGTTGATAAGGGAAAGGCAACTTGTTTATATTGCATATGTTTGTTATACTTTTCTGTCAACTCTAGGATATCCATAACCATCTTTAAAATGGAAATGCCTTTTCAAGAAATTTCTCAACTTGGATTTACATATTTTCATTGATTGCATTATCACCATTATTTAAAAAAAAATATCTTATGCATTTGATCAAGAAGTTTCATTATTATCAATACCATCCCTCTCTTGTTATCATTTCTAAATGATTTCAATAATGGAAATAACATCCTTGTATTGCTTCTTTAAATTAATAAAGCCATCTCTTAGCAACTGATGGTAATATACTTTTTAATTTTGTTTGCAATTTACCAGGTGTCATACAGTACAAGGTGGAAAGAGCATTACGGATTAACCAATGGAGAATGCATGGAGAGGCTGTGGTCTTACCTTAGGAAATTTAGCCACATCACAAAAGAGATGATGCCATCCCACAGAATAGATTTTCTAAGTGATGCTCTTTTGCACTACACCAAAGGAAAAACAAGAAGTCTGAGTGAGTACAGAATATGATGACCTATAACATGGTGTAAAATTTTTAATTATCCTTCATTTACATTAAATTTCAACTCATTTCACCTGTATTTGATATAATTTTATGATATTTGGTTATTAATAAAGCAAAGTAAATAAAGGGCCAGACTCGGCGGCCTTGTTTACACTGAGATCTTTGAAAAGCTTGCCTGTATCACCAGAGAACTTTGGAAGTAGGTAAAAGGTTTAATCTGAAATAAAATCTTCTTCATCATCTTAAATATCTCTCTCATTTCTTTTGAGCAAAAGGGCTGAGGAATGTAAAAATAATTCATTTTCTGATTCCATGTGTAACAATTATACCAAAATGTCACAATTGTTAGAAACAGCCATTTACATACACATGGCCAGATGCATAACCACTCTCTCTCCAATCACCCTCCCCTTTCATCACCCTCCCTTCCAACTTCCCTTCCCCTTCCACAAACATACTGTGTTGTTGAATTTTTATTTGTTGTGATATTAAAAGCAAACAAGTAAATGTTTTTTTTTTACTTGGACCTCATCTTTTTTTTTAAATCTGATTTCATCTTGAATGTTGTGTATTTTTATATGTTGCATTGAGATCAATATACTTTTCGATCACTTACTACTTGATCATAAATTTCTTGATGGATATGCCAGTAATTCCAATTGAATGGGCATGTATGTAAAATCCTAAATATTAAGCAAATCAATCAGTGATTGATTATTATTCCAATTATTTAGAATTACGTTTTGCGGAATTATCATGTTTTCTTTAATTTTAATAGCATGTTTTTTATTTAATTTGTTTTTAGGAACTTCTTTGTGCTTGGCATTAGTAAAAGGAAGAGACGTAGCCAATCAGTCGAAGTCTGAATTACAGAATTTATGTGAACATTGTAAGTGCCTTTCCTTTACTATTTGAAAGTGTGCATTCTACTTTAGGAACACTGGACACTTACGTTCAGGGACGATTCAGAGGAATTTTGATCAAAAGCGGATTTATGAAAGAAACCAAAGTGCATGCAGAGGAGAAAGTTACAGCCACAAACCCCAACCACACGTTGCATTTTTTGATGATCAAAATATTTATAAATCAAAAATAGAGAGGCTGCTCTTATATAATAAATCAAATATGAATGTATAGTCCAGTTTGATTTCGACAAGCATTCTTCTTTTTCTATTTCTATTCAGTAAATGGGAGTGTAGTAGCTCAGTGGTTTGTGCGTCAGTCTCGTACTCAAAAGGGTAGTGGGATCGTATTTCGATCAGCCAATATGCTGTGCAGTGTCCTTGAGTAAAACACTTTATCCTATTTTCTTAGCTTCACTAGGCTGTGAAATGAGTGCCAGCTAGCACATCCGGGGAGTTAAACATGTGATGGACTGATGCCCCATCCAGATGGGAGTCAAAGTAATTCTATTAAGCAACTAGGAAACCGGATATAAGCACTGGCTCTGTTAACCCTTGAGGCTTGATGGAATTGAGACTTAATGGAATTGAACTCTCCCTTAAATAGTGTAGGCAGTGGCATCTTTGTTACTATAAGAAGGATGCCATTGTTTACTATAAGTTAAATACAGTAATTGCTCTTTACAATTTTACTGTTGTGCATTAGAAAGTAGTTATTCAAATTGATTTTGAAAAACTTTGTATTTGAATATCTAGAAATTTGTATAAATTTGAAATTGATAACTGTTTTTTTCAGCTACGAAAATTACAGTAAAGACCTTAGAAATGAGTTTCATATAACATTATGTCAACTTTGTATATGCAGGTAATGTTTCCGTTGCAGACATTAGACAGTGGCGGGTTGATGAGAAACAATCTCTGACATCGAAAAAGAATGCCTCAAAAAGTAAGTTTATTCATAAGTTTATCATATTAAGTAAATCATCCTGAAATTGACATTTATCTATTTTCCATGCAGCATGTTTATTACATAAAGGTAAGCCCAATGACTGAAAATGTATTTGAATGATATCGAAATTAGGTGCATTATATTATTTATTGCTTTTATAAGAAATAAAGCATGAAAACAGCATCAAAAGCAGACAAAGAAATTGACCATTGTATAGTATGTTGAAAATTTAACTAGAAAGGTTATTGGAAATTAAACAGAAACTGTATTCAAAGAGCAAAATTGAAAAATAACATAGTAATTTTCAGATATTTTTTTTTTACTACATCAAAAACTATGTTTAAATTGAAAGAATATTGATTGAAAATAATTATTGATAACTCAAAATATGTAAATAATTATGCACGATTTTTCTCATAATTATGTGGTGTTTCATTTATATAAAACTTACTATATCTCCATAGTCCTTTGTTTGAAATAAATATAGGGGTACCTAACAAGAAATCACGGGAATTGAATTTAATATATGGTAGATAGTTCTTTATTTTTGATTCAAGTTGATGGTTGGTTGTATACTTGATAACTCTTTGTTGTTCTTTTAGCCTAGAATTTCTGAGGTAGATTATATTGGGTATGGGGATTGAATGAATTTTAAAACTATTCTAGGCATGTTATTTTGGAGATGAACTATATAGGGGTGGGGTGGAGGTGGGGACGTTTTAGGGTGAGTTTTTCTGTATGAGTGCTACAGAGTGCTGTTATTCTACTTGTTATTGTAGTGTAAGAAGAGAGATTGCAAATTAATTTCATATACAATGTTTTGTAAGATTCATGTGAGGGAACTTTTTCATCCCAAATGTTTTCAAGCTAGTACAAATAACAAATTAAAATGTCATTATGGTTATTACAAGAAAACATGATACTTAATGACTCTTAAAATGGGTCCAAGACTGTTTATGACTGTCAATATCTTTAGAAACTACAATTTACTTTCATGAGGGCAAAGAATATTAGTAATACTATACTCTTCTTATTATGAATTTACAGAAAATTGCAAACCAAGGTCCATAATTTTAACAAGTACACATTGTAGTACACATAGATAAATATTAATGTGAAAAACCATTTGCATTATGTAGGCTATTGAGTTTGTAATGCTACAGCAACTAAGAAAATGTGGTCTTAATTAATAAAAGGGAGAAATAGAGGGGCTTGACAATGTAGTTTTTAAGATGCATCAAGCTGTGTCTATGATATCTTAAAAAAAAAAATTGAATTACAGGAAATTATCTACATCAGTTATTCAATTAGAGTGGTAAATGTTTATGCTTCTGATGGCCCTCATACTGCTTATAATAATCAAGCATGTTGTTTTTAGACAACTTTATATTTACTTCGTGTTTGAAAGCATATCACATTGAAATTTTCTGCTTTGCAATTTTTTCAGAGCACAGGAAAAACTTTCCAGTATTGAAAGGCATTGGAAGATAGGGGTCCGATGGAAAAAAGACGACAAGGACTTTGTTGATGTGTTGAAAGCAATGGAAAGGAGGAAAAAAGAAGCCCTTCAAGAAAAAATGCACAACTATGCTGTAGAATATGCTTTCCAGAAAGAGGTGTCGAAGAGATACAGTGGTTAGTACAATGATTAACTTTCCACATATGGAGATATTACAGATTGTTATGAATGTCATTTCATTGTCCACATATATCATTTGATCTTTCCATTCTTTACAATGATGTATTTAAATGTAGAATACAAAGACTCAAAGCAACTCATCAACTCATCATTTTTCCAATGTTTTTTATTGTTATTGATGTCAATAGTGCTGTAACATTTAACATAATTTTTCAAGGTTGCATGTAAGTGAAAATAAAGATTTTCTTGTGTAAATGACCTTAAAATGACCAATCTAGTTTTTTTATTGTTGAAAATTAGAGATAGAAACCAGTTTTTACCTGTGCATCTTTCCATACACATTGTTAATTTACTGGAACAAACAATTTCAGCATTTGGAAAAGAATTCTAATTATGTTTGTGTCTTGCTTGAAAGAAAATGTTTGATGGAGCTTCTCATGTCAGAATATCTAACAGCAAACTCCTGTCTGACAGAAATTGAGTCATACAAAAATTGAGTCAAAAAAATTTTGAATAAAAAGAAATTTCAACAGTAAATGTCATCTTGAATAGAAATGAAACATAACAGATTAGTGATGTCCTCAAATAAATCTGAATTTAATTGTCAGTCGGAGATTTGAGGTGGAGCGGGGTGGAAAAAAAGGGGGTAAGGTTAATATAGGGTGGTGCTTAGGTGAGTGGAGGACATGTATGTGAATGGTGGAAGTGAGTAGTTGACTAAAGGGTTGATAAGTGAGTGGAGAATATGTAGGTGATTTTAAGATAGGTTAGTGAGTAGAGGTTGCGGAGGTGAGTGGAAGATTGATAGGTGATTGAATGACGGGTAGGTGATGGGAAGGTGTATAGGTGAGTGGAGGATATGGATACATGACTAGAGAGTGGGATAATGAGTAAAAGGTAAGTGTCATTTGGGTGGTAGGTGTATTGGGTGGTAGATGAATGGGGATGGAAGGTAAATGGTACATGGCAGGTTCATATAGGTTGTGGGCTGGACAGTCTGTTTGTTTTATGTGGGGAGAGAACATGGGTGGTGGTGGGCAGGTGGATGGATGTGGAGTAGAAGGATTGGGACGAGAACTGATTTGTATGTTGGGTATGTTGATGTGATATGAAGAAGGCATGAATATGATATGGCATGCAGGACAGGGTGAGATGACATGTGGGACAGAGGATGGAAGGTGTATTTTCAGCGGGGAGGGGATTTGTATTATATTAGATAACTAGTTTTTTAAATCAGATTAAATTTGTATCTGATTCCGATGCAGTGTGTGGTGCACAAATTGCCCATGGCCCGTAGATGTGCCTCCTTTTTTGGTGGTGATGTCATGTATATTAATGAGTAAGGCGGGGGCATAATAGTTAAATATTGAAATCCTCCAATTTTAACAACTGCATGCCTGTTTTATGCTGTTAGGTAGTATGTATTTGTTCATGGTATCAGAATAGTTCTGTCTTTGTTATTTTGAGCACATTGTATAACAAAATTCATTATACAAGTAATGAATGATACCATAAAATCCATATTGTGCTTTGGAACCTTGAAACTTGTTTGTTTTGTTCTGATGCGATAGCATTAGAAATCTGTGCGGTCATGATGGTGTGTATGTATGTATGTATGTATGTATGTATGTATGTATGTATGTATGTATGGGTGTTTGTATGTATGCATGTATGTATGTTTGTGTGTGTATGTGTGTGTGTGTGTGATGCCCAGCTTATAAATGCGATATATCAAGAATGGTATATTGGATTCATGTCATATGTGGTACACGGATAGCCCATGTAGATGTGCCCTCTTGTTTTTGATGGTTATGTCATGCATGTTATTGAGTAGAGTTGGCTTAATGTAAATATCTTGTAATGTTCATATTTTAACAACCACATATCTGTTTTGTTTCATATTTGGTCTAATCATGATGTTACTTGGTGTGTACATGTTCATGACGTAAAAACGCTGAATTTCATTAATATGCATAGTGGGAGGGGCTTTAAATGATTTTGCTGAAAAGAGCTTGTAAACACGGTATCTCAGGAATGGTAAACTGGATTCATGTCATATGTGGTACACAGATATGGTCTATAGATGTGTCCTATTGTTTTTGATGATGTCATGCATATTAATGAATGGGTGATGCTTAAAGTGAAAATCTTGAAATGTTCATTTTTTAACAACCACATGTCTGTTTTGTTTCATGTTTGGTATAATTATGACGTTAGCTTAGTCCTGTCTATAAACAAACGTTTATAGACAGGACTATTTTGATTGCCCCCAAAATTAATGTACATAAAATGTCTGGTATTTAAAATTGTTCAAGTCTATTATCAATAAATAGTTACATATGCGCTATTAATATGCTTTTATATCCATCTAAGCCTATTTTAACAAACGGAGCTAAATTTATAAGAAATAACAAATAAAAAAATGATTTTCTCAAAATTGGATTTTGGGTCATAGGAAAATGTTACTTTTAGAAATGTTTCAGTATTAGTTTATACAAGTTTTGGTTGGTATGTGTGCAGTAAATACTAAATATTTAAACAGCACTTTTACTGAAGTGGGCAAAAACAAGGTATATTTATAGGGAGGGTTTAATGGATATTTTTAGTTTGCAAACAGGTAATTCCGCTTATTCAATTATTTTCCAATACTGAAATCCCTGTTCATAGTCTGTTACCATGGCAACCAGTGTGGAAAACTTAGGTTTTTGCTCATTTCATCCATATTCTATACCTTAATTGTTGTTCTAACCACTTTTCCAAAATCAAGTGCTTCAATCATCAAGTGATGATGAAGTTATTTCTATATTCATGTAAATAGATTTAATATAGGATCAATGGAATTAAACAAACGTTTATAGACAGGACTATTTTGATTGCCCCCAAAATTAATGTACATAAAATGTCTGGTATTTAAAATTGTTCAAGTCTATTATCAATAAATAGTTACATATGCGCTATCAATATGCTTTTATTTCCATCTAAGCCTATTTTAACAAACGGAGCTAAATTTATAAGAAATAACAAATAAAAATATGATTTTCTCAAAATTGGATTTTGGGTCATAGGAAAATGTTACTTTTAGAAATGTTTCAGTATTAGTTTATACAAGTTTTGGTTGGTATGTGTGCAGTAAATACTAAATACTGGTATTTGAAATAACATGCAAACTTTCCAGTGAGTGTCCCAACAGTTTTGTCCAAGAATGTAGGTTGTCATATTTGTACATTTCACTTATATCACACCCATTTATCAACATTCAAATAATTTATTTTTTTCAGAATAGTAGCATCATTCCAACTACTGTGAAACGAAAGGCAATAGATAGTCTGAACCTGTATGAAAGAGCAGTTAAGGAACAGACAATGGTGAAAAGGGACATGAGCAATACCATTCGGTATTATGAGTATCAATTGTTTCTCTTGGAAATGGAACTCGAAAAACTGCCAAAAGAAAAAACAAGGGAAGAACTTGGTATTTGGTGCATTCTCAATGAGAAGATTGTTGAATTAGAAAATTTATCTGAAGGATGTAAGCTTTCATTTCAGCTAGCTGAAGATGGAGAGGTAAATATACCATTAGAAGACATCAGTGATGTTGAAGAGGATGAGGATGATGACAATTGTGATAGGCAAGACCAGCTGTAGATCTGTTCTTATATCTATCAGTTTTAGCAAGTTTTGAAATAAAATTAGCATCTTGGGCTCCCATCATGTCTGCCAATATACTTTACAAGTTTAGAACAACGACTATAATTTTGAGGCTGCATCTTAATACCTTGTATTCTCATCTCATATCAATTCATAATGAAAAATAATTAAATTTTGTTGCTTAAAAATGACTGTTGATACCAACAAAAGTTATTTTAGTGTATAATAGCATGAAAGTTATGAGTAGGACAAATTTTGCTCCAAGTTGATTTATTGTTCATGTTATAATTGTTCAAAGTTTCATCCATCTCCAATCCATGCTAAGTTCTGTGTGCAAAATTGGTATATTACCCTTTTCTAAAATCCTTTTCTAGTACGTTTTCACCCAGGTTTTGTCCATAATCCAAAAAGATTGGTTAGAGCGAGACTGAAATTGTGTTGACAGCATTTTTTGGTTTTTGTCATATTTTAATCCAATTTAGATTAGATGTTGATTATTAATGTCAATAGTCTTTTCAATTGTTCTGCTTTTAGTGGTCACATAATAGCAAAAAGCTAAATTAAGATATGAAAATATAACTCTCATTAGCAACCTATTTCTAACCCAGATTAAAGGATCCATGTGCAGTTTCAAAATTAAAAATCCGTGTTTGTGGATTATGCGTCATGGTGACATTGCCAGAAATGCGTCATGGTGACATTGCCAGAAATGCGTCATGGTGACATTGCCAGAAATGCGTCATGGTGACATTGCCAGAAATGCCAGAAATTTACAACTAACTGAGTTTCATGTTTGGTCATTTTGACATGTGCTTATATATATATATATATATATATATATATATATATATATATATATATATATATATATATATATATATATATATATATATATATATATATATATATATATATAGATCAACATCTCTGTGGATTGCATTCTTGTTAATATTGTGTATATTGTATATTAGAATTAAGATAAGTACCACACTCAATGTTAGATATTTCTTTCTGAAGTTGGATTTTCTACACAATGAGGAATTACTTACAGTATGTTAAATGTAATCATATATATGTTTCATTGATTCTGTAATATGCCAGCACCACAAATGTACATTTCGTTATAATGCATTATCTTTTATGTGCATTTGTATATAAAAATATATATCATACAAAAACAAAACTGAAACATGTTTAAAGGCATTTGGTTTGTAAATACAGTAGCGTGATTCTCGATGATTATGTGATTTCCGCTATAAAAGCCACCAAGCAAACCTTTCCTGGTAGTCAGAGGTAGCTATGACTGTGAATAGATAGAGACATTTGGAAAGAAGATGCTTTGTCTAAAAAAAAAGAATAATTTGAATAAAAACGAACAGTTCTTAAGCTGTATCTTTTGCCTGCGACAGCTTCTAGTCTAAACTATGTGTTTCTTTTCAGTCACTTTTGATATTTTACATCATTATAACACAAGTGTTTCTTTAAATAAATGAAAAAACTGTTGAATCATGGCGTATCAAGCTTCAGAATATTTTGCAGGTGAACTGCTCACATTTCAAAAATATTAGTGGTGGATTGATTTATTTTGTGAATATAAAAAGACTAGGCAAGCATGATGAATCAAAAGGTCACAATGATATCAATTTCAATTTATTGCTTCCAGTACAAATGTACATTTGTAAAAAGGATTAACATTTAATAACATACATATGATAAAGAAAATATCACTATTACATTCATTATTTTATTTCTATTCTCTAATCTCACAGTATGTTAGATTTTGTGTAGATTATATGGGTTGCTGTAGAGTAAGGAAGTCTGGCATATAGTGTCATTTTCTTCGTAATATGAATTTTAATGCAGTTTGTATCATTAAATGTGATACTTCATTGGACTACTAGAAACAGGATTCAGTGTTTGATGGCTGATTGTTTCTATTTGTGCAATCTCACCAAGAATAGAACAGGTGTGTGCACACTTATTAGCTTATTTGCATAACAATGTAAATATTTTTATCTATGATATCTCTTAAGTTATGGTGGGTGTGGTAATTTTGCTGTCACAATGATTTTTATTACACAATGATAATATATGTGAAGAACATTATTCACACTAAATGGTAATGTGTATTGTGCATATTGGTTAGATTATTTCATAACAGACTTTAGTGCAAAATGTTTACAAGAGTATTCCCATGGAATTCAATTTAATTTTAATATATATTGATAAGAGTACAATAAAATAAACAGATTGGTGAACAAAACAAGTTAATATCATATTCCTACAAGAAGTTATTGAATTTTAAAGATTGTATATATATTTTGCGTCCAAGTCTTAAGTTGTCATTGTGATGTCATCACAGCACTTCTGTACTATTCTTTATGATTTTTTTTTTTTTTTTTTTTAAATTAATTTGTTATTATGCGATAGCATTAGGAACCTATGCAGTCATGATGGTGTGTATGTGGGTGTGCGTGTATGTGGGTGTGCATGTATGTGTATGTGATGGCCAGCTCATAAACACGATGTCTCAAGAACGGTACAGTGCATTCCTATCATATGTGGTATACGTACAGCCCATGGTCTGTAGATGTGCCCTATTTTTTTGGTGGTAATATCATACATATTAATGAGCAGGCGAGGCTTAATTTACAAATCTTGAAATGCCTATATTTTGACAACAGTATATATGTTTTGTTTCATATTTGGTACAGTTATGATGTTTGCTAGTGTGTACATGTTCATAGTATAAAAACTTTAAATTTCATTAATATGCATAGTGGGCGGGGCATAATATGATTTTGCTGAAAAGAGCTTGTAAACACGATATCTAAGGAATGATAAACTGGATTCAAGTCATATGTGATACACAGATAGCCCATGGTCTGTGAATGTGCCGTATCAGTTTTGGTGGTGATACCATGCACATTAATGTGTAGGCAGGTATTAACCTAAAATCCTTCAAATATGATACATGAGCAACCCGTATGTCTGTTTTGCATCATACTTGCTATGATAATGTTGTTAATTATTGTGCACATGCTAGTGTTGTCAATAGGTATGTCTATTTTATTGATCTGCATCATACATGGTGGTTGTTGCTTATGAATAAATATCCTGGAACAAATATTTCATGATATGCAATGACATGACAGTTAATGCGAAACTTGCAAATCAATCAGTTATGAAAAAAAGCATTGGAACCACAAAACCTTTGGTTCTGGTTTATTTTCTGAATGATTGGAATCATTTTTCTTTAAAATTATTAAGAATAGTGTAGAAGAAAATGTACAAAACTGTTTCCCAATCTGTTCTTGTAACTTGTATTTGAATTATGAAAAAATGGCATTTAATTTTTAAAGAAATACATAAAGATTAGTACAGGAAGAGCTGTGATAATTCATCATAATTATGACATAGACTCATTTACAAGAGTAATTTTTATGTGGGCATGAAAATCTTTAAAGTTTATAAACCTCTTCTAGGAATGAGATATCAACATTAATTTTTATCAATTTGTTTCTTGTATATTTCTCTATCAGATACATACAGTACAAAATACATAATACAAAACTTTGACGCTACTTTCAGTTCTGGAATGCACAACTTGCACAAGATCCATGTCTGTGTTTACATGTGAATACTACATAGCATTGTGTGTGTGTGAAGATTTAATCGAGTGCATCACGTTATAACGATCTACAAGAAAACGTTTTTTTCAACGTAATTGCTAGAAAGAAAAAAGTGAAAGTGAAAGATTAGTAAGATAATACTAAAATAACAGTCACTAAATGAAAATTACAATCAGTGAAGAAAAAATAAGAAGCAAAGTTAGAGAAAAAGGTTCTGGCTTGATTCGAACCTACAACTGTTTGTTCAAAAAAAAATCTGGGGTTTCACTGCCTTAATGACTAGACCACATCAAGCATAAATCAAGCTTGGGGTTTTGATTAATATATACCGTAAACTGAGGACCAATGAATCGTGCAGCAATTGGTTGAAATTTCAAGCAATCAACAATTTGAATTGAGTTGTAAACATTGTGTCCATAATTATGACGGTTTCGCCTTTTTAAAATGATGTACATTCACAAAACTTGGCAGAAGGGTGGATGGCATTAGTACTGTTCAGATGCCGTGAGCATTATTGGTGTGTGAGGTGGGGGTTGTTGTATACACACTAATAAACTTTTTAGCATAACAATAACATTATTTGCTTCTGTTTCTCTGATATCTCTCAAATTAGGTGATATCTCTTAAGTTAGATGATATCTTTTAAAATTCGGTGATATTTCTTTAAGTGAGATGATATGTCGTATATTGGGTGATGTTTTAGATTAGGTGGTATATTTTAAATAAGGTGATTACTCTTAAAATATATGGTATCTCTTAAATTAGTTGATATATCTTAAAAGGGTGGGTGTGGTGTTGTTACTTACACAAATGATTTATGTGGAGACACTTGTTCATACTGAATGATAAGATGTGTGGATATTAAGTAGGTTATTTACATAAAGATTTGTATGCAGAATGTTAAACCTCTGCTTATTACCAAGTTAGGAATATTCTACATGTAAATTCCAAATCTAGTGCAGGTATTAGGAATACATTGACCCTCATGGAATATTGGGAGTTCTGTGTTGATTTAGATTAGCATGTTCACATGACAATTAAGATACTTGTCTCTTTCTAGTATTAAAGGTGTGGCAATATTACTTAGGTAATTAAAATGAGGTGTTGTGGTTCATATTAAGTTTTGATTTGCATAACAGTATAGTTTTGTGGATCATTTTTAGCCCAAGGACAGATATGTATGGTTGAGGGTTGTGTTTACATATTGAATAGCTGGGTTGATACTTACATTTTCCTCAATATTGCCTAAGAGGCTTAGCAATTTACGAAACTTTGTGGTAGACTGACTAAATTAAATATTTGAATGATAGGCTTACATCCAAGGCTCTTATTACAATATTTGTGATAGAGCTCTTCTCCATCATTTTGGTATTCTCAAGACAAGATAACAACAAAATGTGGTGAAATTTAGTATATGCCCCTGGTAGAAACAAATCTAGTTACATCACTACCAGTGGGCAAGCACTTTTGTCAAGTTGTCAAACCCTGGTGTGTATGTGTGTGTGTGTGTGTGTGTGTATTATACTACTGTATGTATTATTTATGTATTATATGTAAATTCCTTTTATATTTATAATTTGTTTATATGTCATGTGGACTACATTGTTTTTGGAAATGATACTTTCCGTTATCAGTGTATGAACCAATTGTAGAAATTTTAAGGGTGCATACTGTCAGAACATTATGTTTAATTTCATTGTATTGTGTGGGTTTATTGGCATAAATCATCATGATCTGAATAGCAATATCATATTTGAAAAAGAAAAAAATATGTAACAAGGATTTTGATCTAAAATTGCTTAAAATATATAAAAACAAATACGAAAATAGAAAGAAATAGAAACAGACCATTTTTTTCTTATTCTAATTTTGATACTTAAATCAAATTGCACTTGTATTTGTTGACCTGCGAAGAACAGTGGAGTCACTTATGATAACTTTAATTAATGTCCTTCTCCATTTTCTGAATGGGAGAAGTTAAGTATAATAAAGAGTAAATTGAATGTTGTTATTTCTTTTATTCATATAATAAACTTTTGCACATGTATGCTAAAAACTTTCTCATATCCTGAAAACAATATGTTCAATTTCATTAAGTAATTAAACGATTAGAATCCCCTCAAATGTGAGCTAGTGATTTAGGATATGATCAAGGTAAATCTATTTGAATGACAGTCAGTTGCCCTGCCAAGAATAACAACATAGGATTGAAAACGAAGGATCAATGAAAAAAATATTTAAAGGCCACACTAATTCTTTCCACCAAAAATATGCATAAAAATGTATATGAAATTAAAAGTTAAATTAACTAAAACACATGAATTGAAATCTATTTCCTTCACGTTAGAGACGAAAACTAACCTTTGATAAACCGATGTTGATACTGTGGGCGATATGCACATGAAGAAATATTTTGAAATTTGACTTCAATATCATATAACATTTGAAATGTAAACATAGTTCACAAATATGAAAACATACTATTTTTAAGCCATGGAACCTTGTTATAGTTTGTTCTTTTGGGGCTTATAAGTTGGTTTCTAATTTGTAGGTCAGAGTTAGGGTGAGTCGAGTTGCCATTTGTTATATTTACAAATTAGTATTAAGGATCAACTTCAAACACAGCTTATCTTTGAATATGTAAGTTGCAACATAAAATCAACAGCTTTGCTGTGATGTTAACATGTGATGATAAACAGATTACATCGTGTCAATAACTTCATTATGGCAGTCTGTATACTAGAAATAGTCTAGTACCACCTACATATCAATTTGTTCTTAAATGGTTTTGATTTCATATTTCTTAATAAACATTTATTAGTGATATGTTTCTTTTTTTGTTGTGAAGTGACAAAGTTTGTAGATTGATTATTGATTTATAATCTCATATTGGTTTTGATCAGATTTTAATTTGAGAAAATAAATTGATTTGGGATCAAAATGTATTCACTTGTATGAAGGATGTAGACTGATGTTGCTATTTTTTTTAAACATGTACATTTTGCTTGTCATTTGAAATGTGTATTTTTGTTCTATGTTTTAAAGATCGTGAAGTAGATTACTATTCATTGCTTGTGGTTGAATTACAGTGGTTTAAAAAGTAATTCATCAATCTATTTTTGCCTAAGTTTGGTGTAATTAAAAGAACTATGTTTATAGTTCAGACGCATCATTTTTGTTTGCTCCTTGTTCTCTTTGTGTTTTAATTGTGTCTTTTTCATGCTTTTGCATGTTTTTCTCCTGTATATTTTTTACCACCAACAAGAAGCTTTTCTTAGCTATTCTATTGTAGATGTCGAAACCAGACTTATTGGCATCATTTGTATTCATATATAGTGGAAAAGACCAAATGAAATTTTATACTCTAAAGTGAAAAACAAAAAAATATTGTGAAGAATTTTTTTCATCTGTTATTAGTATTCAAAATTATAATTTCGGATGAAAATCTGGGGTGTTCTGAAGGAGATTCATACTGCCATATCGCTCTAGCTGTTACAGTGCCGTTAAAAACATGAAAACCAAATGAAGGAACATAGGTTGGAACTGAGACAATGTCAATGCATTCATATTCAAAGGCGCTATGCCATCAAACACGTATACCCACTGCTGCTGGCAGCCAACAGCCTGTTACCCTGCCCCCACTCTGAAATGCTGACCACCAAGCAAGAAGGCAACAGGCCCCATTTTCAAAGTAGGCCTACAACTCAGATTGAAATAGTATCCAAGACCTTTTGACTGAACAACGGATGTTTTGAGATCATAACAAGCCATTTGCCTATATCCAGAGTGTTTCCCATAATTTTGTTCTTTCTGTTGTATGAGTTTATCATTGGCATTATTAAAGTTGACAGGGGTAAAGGCAGTTGGTGGCTTAAATTTCTACACAAAATGTAACGAGTTGTTTTGGTTTGGTACATAGCAGAAAACAAGAGGCCAATAAGCATTAACCAAATTAAGATAAAAAAGGAGCAAAGAAAGGGAGGGCCACCTAGAACACGGAATTTGATAAATCTGTGTTTTCCTTGTAATATATGAATTGTAATATTTGGTAAAAACTTCATTTTGGGGCTCAAATAATTTTCAGAGGGTACAAACTCCCTTCTACAGTGCAACCCAACCCACCCCCTTGGTGGCTTAAATGTTTTCACCAGACTGTACTGTGGTGCTTGTTTTTTGTTTCTTTTTTTTTTATAATTGGTTAACATTCTAAATTAACTTTGAATGAAAAATCGGAAAAGTTGAGTAAACTTTCACAAAGCGGGCGGAATGTTACACCATAGTTGATCATATTTTCGACACAATTCAGAATTGTAAGAATTTCATTCATTAAATTAAAAAAATTATTATGACACCTTCGGAATTTTCATGAATTACCAGAAACTCGTCAGATTCTCTTCTTCTTACGCCACTGCTATCAACCAGACTGCTGCTTTTAAACAGGAGGGGCAGGGGAGGTTTGAGCAACTTCTCGCAGGGAAAGGGTAAATCGTTTGAAAGAATACACAATTGAATGTACCTCCCAAAGTTTCACGAATCGAAATAGCCTGAACAGTTATGCTAGTGTTATATGCCCTTTTTTAATGGGGTGGGGCTTTATCATTATTGATAATAAATACAAAATTGGATACAAGCATGATCTCTACAGAAAAATATGCTTGTTTTGTTATCTACCCACTCTAAATGAGGTGGGAGATGAGGGCATATTAAAACACATTAGCGTTGTTATAACATGGGACGGCATGCCAGCAACCCAGACAAAACGAAATTATAGTGCAGGTTTGTCAGCTGTGCCAATTATTATGTCGGGTGTCACATAAATGAAAACGTTTGGGCACTTTTTTGTGTAATGAAGAATTTTCGTGGAAATCTTTCTTTTAGTTGAAGAATTGGTCCATAATATCGACAGATAATCTGCAGGGCATATTTCAAATCCATAAGCGTTGATATTATATTGGACAGCATGCCAGCAACCCAAACAAAACAATGTAATAGTGTAGATGTGGTTTTATCAGTGTTGGCATCGGGTCTCATAATTTCATCAATGAAAACGTTTGGGCACGTTTGGTATAATGAAGAATTTTCGTGAAAATCTCTTCTTTTTTTAAATTTCAACTATTGGTCAATAATATTGACAGATAACCCAGTAGGGCATATTTCAAATCATTAAGCGCCAATATTACACGGGATGGTATGCCAGCAACCCAGACAAAACGACATAAGTGTATAAACTTGGATGTGCCATGCCTGTTAGTTATTATGGCATTGGGTCTCATGATTTCTTAAATGAGAATGTGAAGACAATTTTCTGTATAATTAAGAATTTTCATGAAAATCTTTCTTTCTTATGTTTGAACTTTTGGTCCATCATATAAACAGATAATCAGCAGGTCATATTCAAAACGCATTAGCTTTGTTATTACAGTATTATGGGACGGCATGCCAGCAATCCAGACAAAACGCTATAATAGTGTAGGTGTGGGTTTGTCAGGGGTGCCAGTTATTTTGGCATCGGGTCTCATAATTTTATAAATGAAAACGTTTGAGCACATTTTGTATAATGGATAATTTTCGCAAAATGTTTTGTTTTAATTTTATTGTGGCATCGGGTCTCATCATTTCATAAATGAAAACGTTTGGGCATCTTTTTTGTTTAATGAAGATTTTTAATTTTTTTAATTATTATTTTGACTGAGTCTGTGATATCAACAAAATAATCAGCCAGATTTTAAACAATGTTTTGGTGCCGTTATAACATGGGATGGTATGCCATTAACCAGACAAAACGATATAACAGTGTAAATGTGGGCTTGTCGGTGTTGCCAGTTATTGTGGCATCGGGTCTCATAATTTCATAAATGGAAACATTTGGGCACTCATTTTTTGTATAATGAAGAACTTTCGTGAAAATGCTTTTTATATTTTGACCATGAGTTCGTGATATCGACAAAATAACCAGCCAGCTTTTAAAACATGTTTTTGTGTTGTTATAACATGGGATGGTATGCCATTAACCCATACAAAACGATATAAGAGTATAAATGTAGGTGTGCCAGGCCTGTCAGTTATTACGGCATCGAGTCTCATAATTTCTTAAATGAACATGTTAGGGCAATCTGTTGTACAATGAAGGATTTTTTACAATGAAGGATTTTGAAGAAAATCTTTCTTTTATTTTAACTATTTGTCCATAAAATTGACAGATAATCAGCATGACATATTTCAAATCCATTAACGTCGTTATTATATTGGACGGCATGCCAGCAACCCAAACAAAACGATATAATAGTGTAAATGTGGGCTTGTTAGTGTTGCCAGTTATTGTGGCATCGAGTCTCGTAATTTTATAAATGAACATGTTAGGGCAATTTTTTGTACAATGAAGAATTTTCATGAATTTTTTTATTTTATTTTAAGTATTGACAGATTGGTCCATAATATTGACAGATAATCAGTAGGGCATATTCAAAACGCATTAGCTTTGTTATTACAGTATTATGGGACGGCATGCCAGCAATCTAGACAAAACGCTATAATAGTGTAAATGTGGGTTTGTCAGGGGTGCCAGTTATTGTGGCAACGGGTCTCATAATTTTATCAATGAAAACGATTGGGCATATTTTGTATAATGGAGAATTTGCGCGAAATTTCTTGATTTATTTTGACCATGAGTCCGTAATATCGACAAAATAACCAGCCAGATTTTAAAACATGTTTTGGTGTCGTTATAACATGGGATGTTATGCCAGCAACCCAGACAAAACGATATAACAGTGTAAATGTGGGCTTGTCGGTGTTGCCAGTTATTGTGTCATCGGGTCTCATAATTTCATAAATAAAAACATTTGGGCACTCATTTTTTGTATAATGAAAAACTTTCGTAAAAATGCTTTTTATATTTTGACCATGAGTTCGTGATATCGACAAAATAACCAGCCAGATTTTAAAACATGTTTTTGTGTTGTTATAACATGGGATGGTATGCCATCAACCCATACAAAACGATATAAAAGTATAAATGTAGGTGTGCCTGGCCTGTCAGTTATTACGGCATCGAGTCTCATAATTTCTTAAATGAACATGTTAGGGCAATCTATTGTACAATGAAGGATTTTGAAGAAAATCTTTCTTTTATTTTAACTATTTGTCCATAAAATTGACAGATAATCAGCATGACATATTTCAAATCCATTACCGTCGTTATTATATTGGACGGCATGCCAGCAACCCAAACAAAACGATATAATAGTGTAAATGTGGGCTTGTTAGTGTTGCCAGTTATTGTGGCATCGGGTCTCATATACAAATTTGGGCATTTTTATTATTATGAAGAACTTTCATGAAACTCTTCATTTTATTGTGTATATTTGCAATGGCGGCGTTACAGGGGCATGAAGGTCACTTGCTCCCACGAGATCGCTGTGCGCCCACTGCCCCCCCCCCCACCAGACAAATATGTCCCTTGCTTTCCCCATAACCAAAATCTTGGTGCCGCCACTGTCTATTGGTTCACAATATCGACAAATATCCAGCAGGGCCTAATTGAATTGTATTAGGCGTTATGATATGGGACGGTAGCGTATGCCAGCAACTCAGACAAAACAATGTAAGGATGTAGGTGTGAGTTGGTCAATATTGCAAGTTATTATGGTATCGAGTCTCATAACTTCATATTTTAAAACACTCGGGCATTTACCTGGGAATTTTCTTGAGAAAAAAAAGGTACCCCACAATAATAAACCATCTTTTATGATTATCATTTTTATCATTTTTTTTTAATCACAAAGCGTCCGCCCTCTATATATTTTCAAAAGCACTTCTCTCATTAGCTGAAAGTTCTGGGGGCGTCTTATATCTGTGCATCGTTTACGACGTTACTGTACAGTTGCATGATAGTGCATACATGTTTTCTTAACTTGTATTAACGCGATCGCGACTCATCATGCATATGATATGGCCATGGGTGCGGCGGTGACAGCTGACAGACAGGTTGTGGTTGCCAGTTCATTGCACGTTATACACAGATAGAGCTGAACGTCGACTGTGTTGTTGTAGTGTACTGGTGGAGTAAACTGTAAACGAAAGGACGCAGAACACTTGAGTGTAGACATTTTTTAGCAAGATGACAGAAGTTAGTGGTGACAAACCAGATAGAGACCAGGGAGAGGCTTGGTGATAATGAGAGTACCACTACCAGTGACAGTACCATAACTGGGCCTACTAACGTTAGACCCACTGGCAGTGGGACCACTAGCAGTACCAGCGATCATCCATTAACGAACCGCGGGTAAGCCTATACTATAGCCAGTGCGATCTACTGTTAAATCTACAGTACTTCTAAATCTTGTTTTAATAGCAATAATTGTTAGGCTAGTATAATGTAAAAAAGGTAGCATACAGTACAAACCTTATCGTGCAGCTTGGCCCCTAATTCAACATAACTGTCCAAGTATCACTTTGTCTTACTTGACTGTGATTCCCAAAGGCAAAGAAACAATTTTTTATTTATTCATTTATTTATATTTTTTTGGGGGGACACAAAGATATGATACAACACTATTTCAATGGTAAAAAATTATCAGATCGAAGAAAAAAATATATACAAACTTTTTTTAAAATATTCTTTCTTAATCTTAAGTTACAGTGTTAATACAGTCTTTGATATTGAATAATCTAGCCTATAGGCCTAATAAGCCTGCTTGAACTTCCACAGTTCAATTTTTTTTTTTTTTTAATGCCATTTGTTTTTCACAATAGGCCTACTGTACCTACTCGCTTTTGGTGCTGCACATTTGATACACACTGTACTGATTTTGATGCTGCACATTTGAAGCATAAATCCCACACTGAAATCTCTTAGTACTAGGCTTACACTGAATTCTGGTTTTTGATTTATGCTGTTATAAATGATGTATATTTATATCAATTGGTACAAATGTAGTAAAAGGACTGCAACATGAGAGGTGTACAGTATGTAAGAGGCGTAAATCCGTGTGAAAAAGTGGGGTGATGATTTCTGACTGATTATGTGTCGCCAAAGGCGGCATTTAGCCCTCGACATACGCATGTGGTCCAAAGACCCCTGGTGGGGTCCAGGGGGTGGAGCCCTGATAGGGTATCCCTCCCACTAAAGCTCTTGCAAAATTCACATTTTGAGGGCAAGAAAATGCATCCGAGCAATGTAGGAAGAGGTGTATTTGACCTTTAGGGTAAGATATTGGCCTCAGCCAAACCAATGTGAATACCAACCAGCAAATGTAATGAATCACTTAATATGAAAGTACCATCAGCCCAAAAAGTGAGGGGGGGGGGTGATAGTATGGATTATCTTCTTTTGTCAAAAAGTGGAATATATATATCCCCCCCCCCCCCCCCAACATGATTAAAATTTTGCCATAGGTATTATTATGATTTCTGACTTATTTCTATAACCATAATCAAAAATCATTAAGTAATTTTAAAAATTGTGTTAATCAATTTCAGGCAGTGCTTTTTCTTGAAACTCCTTCTCTTACTACATTGATTGTCTAAGTTAAAAGAAGCTTCATTGGAGTCTGCTACTTTAATAATTACAAATATAGTTATTATTATATAATAACATTATTACATAATATTACATAAGACATTTTAACTGCCTTACCCTGTTAATCTGTGAAATTCATCATTTTCAAAGTGATTATTGTGCATTTGACTGTTTAAGGGGTAAAAACCTATATTTTGAATATATACAGTGAATGTCAAGATATGTCAATAGAACTTTGATTAGAAAATAATGTCATTTGTTTTTCTTTGTCTCTATTAAGGAGAGTAATATAACACCGAAGATACGGGCAATGCTCGAGTCATATTATTTCAAAGGCATGCAAAGGTACTGTATCATTCATTGGAAGAGAAGAAGAAAGTATTTGAAGTGTCCAGAGAAAGTGGACTACCTGTAAAGACAGTAAAGGTTTGTAGTGATTTGTATTTTATACTGTACTATCATATTGACTTAAAAATTGAGAAAGCGAAATGTATTTTGATGTTTTAGTACTAAAATGAACCACATATAGTAGTCTGGGGGAAGTTTGCACAGCTTCCAAGTCTGCTTTTATGTAATTATATTACTTATACCTGTGGTAAAGCCAAAAGAAAGAAGAATAAAAAGGGTGTTGATGTTAGAAAGTGAACAATCTGCTCCCTGATTTTATTGAAATAAGAAATGTCAATTCACAATCTTGTGAATTTCAAATAATTAATTTGAAATGCATGGCTCACATAGAATAATCTTTGCCAAAACAAAACAAACAACTTGTGTTATTTTAGGCAATGTCAACCAAGACACTTGATGAGGTCACTCAATGGCATCCTTTTAATTTCTGGAACAATAGTTTGATTGTGATACTGTTTCATGTTTTCAAGCAAATTGTGGTCAGGTCAGGGCCCTGGTCAGGTTAACGACTGCAGTGATCATACAGTTTATCAAAATGGTTTCTTAAAACACTTGCACCTGTGTGCATCAACTTAAGTGGCATGTACCCTTAAATAGCGCCCTCACTTGGCCCTGACACACCAAAAAATTATATTTGAGTTTTTGAAACTTTAATCTTTCCTCTTTCATATGACACCAATTTGATAAAATTCACAGCTTTGTAAGTAAACCTAATTAGCATATTAAATAAATAAACCTACATTGTTTTCCTACAGTTGCCATGGCAACGGGTATCAGAAACCCAAGAAAAATGGGCAAAAACTCAACTCTAAACTCCTTTAAGTTATTCCACTACCCCCTCCACTGTAATGGAATTTTCCTAAGATGTTTATTTTTAGCCTCTGTGTTGTTGGAGGCCATTCAAGCAACCAAAACTGACTCATTCACCTGGAATTTTCATTCATAAATTGTTTTTCTATAGAGATTCACATGCATTTTAAAAGTTAAAATTTATGTTTTGGAATATATTCTGATGTGATTATTTTTCCATTTTCCTGTGGGTTTGAAGTATAAATAACTTAAAATGCCAAGGAAACATGGGCCATACAGGTCTAAGAAAAGAAGGTTTTATGGTCATAAACTAATGAACAGCTGATTGAGGACAGTAGTTCCACTGCTACAAGTGATTTGGATTTAAGTCAAAGTGATGCAAATGAAAAAAGTGGTAATGTAAGTGCCTCAAAAAGGAAACTTGAAGTTAAAGATACTGAAGCAAAAAGGATATGTTTGGATAAGTCAGCAGGGGATGATTTGAATGTCAATGTAATTATGAATATTGAAATTTTAATACAAGCAATTAAAAGTTTTTGCTTTTGTGCATGCGGAGGACAGGTGAAATTGGTCCCTGATATAGATGCATGTAATGGATTGGCCATGAAATTGAAACTGAATTTTAACAAAAAGGAGAGGTTTATGCTGCAGGAGCATTTTAAACATGTACTATACTTTTGTATAGGTTCATTTGTCACAATCTTGAAATATTCTTATGATATATATCCCTAAAACTACATTTTTTTCAATTGTTCAACCGATTTATCGCCAGCCTAATATGCGCGTAAACTTTAAACGCATTTTTCTCAAAACGCATATTTTGGCCCATTTTGCTTAGTTTTAACACAATAACTCTACAGTGGAATGTGCAAATGTAAGGAGTTTTGGCACACTTATAATTATTGTAATTCTCCTTAGCTTGAATTTTAATCACAAAATGTTTTACCAAATTGATTCTATAGGCTTAATTAGTGTTAACGAGGCAGTTAATTACTTTTAATCACCTATTACTAGAGTTTTAGGTGAGATATTTCAAATTTTGTTAATTTAAGCTATGGGGAATGCTAATGTGCGGCTGTGCACCAAATTTTATTCATATTAGATGAAAAATTTGAAAGTTATCTTGCTAAAACACAATTTTTAATGTATTTTTTATATTATGATTTTAAAAATATTTTGACTTATTTAACTTTTAAAAATATTATTATTTTTTTGTTATTTTTATATTCATTTTTTCCCCCAGGTTTCACCTTTTTAAACATTTTAATTGTTTGATAACTTTTTATTTTCTTTGGGGCTTTGTGTTTTTAAAAATTTTAGTTTTTAACCCTTTTTTTATTAACTGTTTTATCATTTTTATCTAAATGAACGTTTAAACCATAACTATTTCTTGTATTCGTATACTGCTGATATTTTTGCTTTAGGGGTTTAGGTGTTTAATCATTTTATTTTATGTATTGATATGTAATTTTTTTATTTTTTTTATGCTTTGTAAAGCATTTGGCTTTTTTTAGAATAAATTCTATATAAACATAATTAAATAATAATAAACAAATAAAAATGATGGAAAGTAAAATGATGGGGAAAATTTTAATTCCCGTAGAATTTTAATGAGGTATTGTCATTGTAAAGATCAGAATTTGCTGAGCCCGAAAAATTTTGAT
>JAIGNY010004511.1:0-205000 GCA_020152595.1 Chiridota heheva
ATATATATATATATATATTTTTATATAGCGGTCAAATCTGTAGGAAAATCAGCTGGTGGGTTAAGATCAGGGACGGAGTTGGTGATGGGGAGAGGTGGGTTGGGCTGAGGGAGAAAAATAGTGGGGGCGGGTAGGTATGGTGGGGGATCAGAGCACAGGTACCTGTTGAGTGTCGATGGGTGTTTGTGGTGACGGCAATGGTCATCAAAAAGGTAAGGTTTGTTGAGGAGTTTAGGTGTGCAGAAGCTGTGGGTCCTTGTAGCCCTCAATTTAACAGTGGAGATGTTGGATTTGCTATGGTGGATGGGTGGGGGTGGAACGGGGAAGGCGAAGGACAATTGAATGGCTTTACCTTGAATAAGTTGCATGGCGGCATAAACGCTGGGTGTTGTAAGTGGCTGGGAGGCCGTATTCATTGAGGGGGGCAGATGAAGGCTTTGAAGAGAATGAGGGTGGACTTTGAGGTGTTAAGGTTGTGGAATCAGGATTTTGTGGGTGTGGGATCTGGGCAAGTCTGCCACGTGAGGTTAGAATAACATTTCTGTAGTGCTCCGGGTCAGTGGCGGATGAGTTCGAGTTCAGAGTGAGGCCAAGAAACTTGGCCTTGTTGTGGTGGTAAATGGGTGTGTTGTGGTGGGTGATGATTGGAAAGGCACTGATCGGTTGTTTTTGCTTTTTGCTGAGGCTGAAGACTGGGGAGATGGTTTTGGTGGCGTTGACTTGATGCACAGGGACATGTGTACTTTGCTAAAATTATACATTGTTCCGATCTCTTTGACCAATCAGAGGCCAGAAAGGTATGATGTTATCCGCGCTGGTCTCGCTGGTTTGTTATTATACCAGCTACCTTATTACGTTATTACACAAGCTGAAGCGTTAGCTCTATAGTTTTTGATCCAATTGAAAGGAAACTGACGAATGAACACACAATTACAATGATGGGTCGTTGCCTGCGTATTCGGTTATGATAGTAACAATGCTATCACGAAACGCTTAACAAGACCCGGACGAGAACACATGTACGACGTACGGACAGACATAACATTGACAACCAAGTTAATGTCCGCGGCCTTGATAACCAGTTGTTGCGCACTGGTATGATAACCGCTACACCACAGTAGGTAGATTGAAAGGAATGTTTTGCCAGAGAGCGTGACGTCATTCGCCCTATTCTACGTAAATATAAAATATAGGCCGAATGACGTCACGCTATCTGGTTTTGCTCTGTGCTATGCAAGGAAAGTCGCACTTGTTGAGTATTGAGGAGGTCGGACATCCGGGAATGTTGTGGTGCACGGCGACGTAACAATGCTTTTTTGACGATCTCGAACTTCAGTCAAAGGGGAAAGCAAACAGTCAGTTATCATTCAGTCAGCGGGAGAAGAAAACTTTTTTGTCATTTTGCTAAAAATACTCGGCAGAATTTATTTTTTCTTCCATTACTTCATCACTGTCATTATCCCTCTCGTTTTGATTTTCGTCAAAATCCGAGCAAGAATGCGACAAATTGAGTTCTATGCTTGAAGGATTACAATGCGAGGCACATTTTGCCTAACGTAAACAATGAATCGACTCACTATACCTACGTCATCAACAAAATTATGACGTCATCAAACACAATTTTTTTTTTTGTTGAGCGTTTGTGGAAAACGGCATTTCAAACTTTACTTTTCGACTCCAAATGGCTACTTTTCGTTATTTTTAAGTGAGATATTCAAAATTGGGGATATCGAAAACCTATTAATGGAATTTCAGCGATTTTTTATTTTCCATGGCAGGCCCTCTTTAACAATTAAATGTTGTGCATTAGACAGTAGTTTCCAATATATATGAATACCATTAATTTTCGCTGACTGGCTGGGCTGAAACAAGTATTCATAAAAATCCGATTGACTGTAATGATAAAGCTTCCTCTTCAACTTGGCAAAACCGTACTGAGCCCGTACACGTCGAACCGTCCACCTCAATAGACGTATTTTCACAACTTATGTTTATTACTTGGATATTTTACCTTTAGCTGTAGATTTTTCACTTTCACGTGTATATACATTATTTCATTTACTTGTCTAAAGGTTATTTGTGCTTTTTTTATGGTTTAATTGTTCATTCTTGTTTAGTTTATTGCATTTTCCGTGTTTGTTATTTTCGCGTATCCTTAGTGAACCGAAAGTTTTTAGCCTTACACACCATTTGTATTTACAGCTATTTCCGCGATTTTCTTTTTTTTTCGATGATCGGAAGTTAAGACCAATTTGAGTCCTCAGAAAGTTTATTGCCCTCTTACATCATTTCATTTATTTTCATTTCCTTATCTTCTAATTACAGTATTAGTGTCCATTGCAGCCTTTAGTCGTTGTTTTTTCTGTTGCCTGGTAAAGGGCCTATATTTAGTAATGTTAGGCCTAGGTCTATATTATTTGTTTAACAGATTCGTCAATCATGTTTATTCTAACTGGATGGATTTCTATGGAAGGCCTATCTCAATATAAACCATCTCGGTCAGAATTCTCTAATTGTTTGCTTCATAAATTGATCTATAACAGCAAAAGTACTTGAGAGGAGAAATACTTGTGTCTAATTTTGATTATGGAAGCTTGCAGAAACAAAAGAGAAATTTAATAGCATGAAAACGTCTGATCTTTGGATGGAAAAAATGTAAACCAGTAAACTAGCCTAAATGTCCTCGCCATACTCATATCACAGAGGCTATCCATCTCAGCAGTAATTGAATGAAGACAGCAAGCTAAAAGCGAACTTGATCAATATCTGGTCATACTTCAGTGATTTTACCCTATTGGAACTATACTCAAGTGCACATCCAGCTCTTTTAATCCAGCTGATAATCTTCTTAGTCTTATTCTTCTTTCACAATCATATCCTGACCTAATCCCATCATGGCTTCAGAGAGAGAAACCAGAAGAAATTCAAATTTGAAACAAGATGAAATGGCTTCTGCAATAGTAAAATCTATCCTTAAAGTGAAGAACTAAAATCTATGATCCAAAATACAATAAAGGAAGCAGTCAAAATATCACTGGAAAAACTGTCAATTATTATCGAAATCCATGAGGGACAGATTCATGACCTGCAATGCAAATTTGACAAGAGTTTCCAAGAGTTATCCAAAATTACTACCCAAAATGATCGACTTCACGGTGATGTATCTCAACTGCGAGATGAATTCAATCTTCTCGAGCAATATTCAAGGCGTAATTGCATTAGAGCCTTTGGAATCAGCGAGAGACCAGGAGAAAACACGGATGAAATCATCAAAGGCCTTGCCTGGGACAAACTGGAAGTTGAGATCAACGGCTCTGATATTAATAGAAGTCACCGGATCGGTAAGCCTAACAAGAAAGGACATCGTGCCATAATAGTAAAATTCATTAACTACTCTGTTAGGTCCCACCTTCTCAAAGTTAAAAGAAAATTAAAATCAACGGGTATTGTTCTTCAGGAGGATTTAACTGCAAGAAATCGTGCCCTCTTACAAAAGGCAGCAAACCACCCCAAAATAGCCACCGCATGGTCCATCGATGGAAGGATTTATGGTCTTATTAAATCTAGTAATGGCTCTGAAACAAAGCGAAGAATAGCCGGTCTGAATGATCTTATTAAGATATAATCAAAGCACATGATTGACTATCATTAGCCCAAGAGGACTGAGGCGGAAACTGACACCGAAAGTGTGATTATCATTTTTTTTTTTTTTATTATAACTATTCATATTTGCTTATAAGAGCATATATTGCTCTTGAACACGTACATAACATTGTACCTTAAAACTTCAAGAGATTTGAAAATCGTTTTTCTTTACTTTATCCACTTAACTGTGATTGCTTTCTTTTGCGACGAGTAAACACACAATTACAATGACGGGGTCTTCACCTGCGTAATCGGTTATAATAGAAACAATGCTATCACGAAACGCTTAATACGACCCGGACGAGAACACAGGTACGACCTACGGACAGACATAACATCGACAACCAAGTCAATGTCCACGGCCTTTGATAACGAGTTGTGGTGCACTGGCGTGCTTTTTTTTTTTTTTTTTTAATACTATCATAGTCCATGCACAATCTTACTGCAATCGATTTAAACCAACGTAATTTTCAAGTGCTAGTTCCGATAATCCTATTCAACATGCTGAACACAATCATGCACATGAGTACCCTCCAGATGCCATTGACCCCGATACAAATTGCCCCTTTTTTAACAGTAATCCGTGTAACTATTATGTCGACTCGTTCTGCTCTGTTAATCTTGATTTTTTCTCAACCTTACATGTCAATAGTAGAAGCTTAGTAAAGAATTTTGATGATCTTTTAATTTTTAAGTCGTTAGGTAAAGATTTGACTTGCATAGGCATTACTGAAACTTGGTTTAAGAATGATACACCCTCGGCATTTATCATATCCCTAATTATGCTCTTATCTCTAATCCACGTACTGCCAAACGTGGAGGCGGAGTTGGTGTTTATATTACTACCTCTTGTAATTATACAGAGAGAAGTGATTTGACTATTTTTAGGACTGTGTATTTGAATCTGTGTTTATTGAAATTGATTCTCCTAATTCTAAGGATAATATCATAATTGGTGTTGTATACGTCCCTGATCATAGTGATTACGAACAATTTAATGATTGTCTCGACAATATTTTAGATAAAATTCAAATTTCATCAGAAAATAAGAAATGTTATGTTATAGGTGATTTTAATGTGAATTTATTAGAGTCTTCTTATTATGCTAATAACTTTTTTAATACTATGTCATCCTATTGTTTTAAGCCTTTTATATCGAAACCAACCAGGTTTAATAACGATATCACTCATTCACCCTTTTAGATAATATATTCAGTAATGTCACCAGTAATGTAAGAAGAAGCGGGCTAATAGTAAATGATATTTCTGGTCATTTCCCTATCTTTTGTCCATCTTCTGCTATTAAGAAGGCACCCGTTGATAAAGCTGATCACTGTACACGTAATCTTTATAATAGAAATATTAGTAAATTTATTGACCTTATATCCCATAAAAATTGGAACTCGGTTTTTGACTCTAATGATCCTGAATTTGCCTATAATTGTTTCCTAGGAACCTTTTCTTACTATTATAACAAATGTTTCGCAATAATCAAAAATAAGAATATGACCAACTTACCCCGTAAGGATTGGTGTACTCCTGCTATTGTAAACTCTTGTAAAACTAAGTGTAAGTTATATAAGAAGTATATCCAAAACCCAACTGCTGATAATAAACGTAATTATATTGTGTTCAAAAATAAGTTTAATTCTCTTATTAGAATTGCCAAAAGGAGTTATTATTTTAATATATTTCGTACTTATAAGATTAAGGATACTTGGTCTTGCATTAGTTCTCTTATTAAGGATTCCTCAACGAAAGTTATTCCTACTAAACTATCAACTAGTGGATGTGACATTACTGATATTGATGTGATTTGTGATTCCTTTAATGCTTATTTTACTGATATTGGGCCTAAGCTGGCAAGTAGCATTAGTGGTAATACCAACGATCCTTTAGATTATTTACTTAATCCAAATTGCTCTCCATTTTACATGTCACCCACCGATGATTATGAAGTCTTTAAGTACATCTCCGATTTAAACATATTCAGCCCAGGTTTTGATGGTATTCACCCTAAGATCGTTAAGTCTGTCGCCCAATTTATTTCGAAACCCCTAAGTTATGTTATTAATTGTTCTTTCATTAAGGGTATTGTTCCATCTAAATTTAAAATAGCACGTGTCGTCCCCGTCTTTAAAAGTGGCCAACGTGATATAATTAGTAACTATTGCCCTATTTCTGTTTTACCCTGTTTTTCTTAACTTTTTGAGAAGCTTGTTTTTAATCGTATTTATTCCTTTCTTGATGTTAACTCTATCTTATATTAGCATCAGTTTGCTTTTTGCCCGGTAAAAACACTTCCCATGCTATTTTATCACTCGTTGATCATATTATTCATTCTTTTGAAAATAAATCTCTACCTGTGGCATATTTCAAGATCTGTCGAAAGCTTTTGACACACTTGACCACAACATCTTATTAAAGAAACTATATAATTATGGCATACGTGGCCCCACGTTATCCTGGTTCACTAGTTACCTATCCGACCGTTCTCAATATGTTTCTATCTTAAATTCAAATTCAACTTACCGTAATATTGCATGTGGTGTACCCCAAGGATCCATTCTTGGGCCTCTTCTTTTTTTACTTTATATCAATGATTTACCCAGTGTTAGCTTTAAGTTTATATTTATATTATACGCTGATGACTCCAATATACTTTGTGACAGCTCTGATATCAGATCATTGCTAAATACTCTAAACAGTGAAATGCCTAAAGTAATTACATGGTTTAAATCTAATAAATTACATCTTAATGCAAATAAGTCGGTCGCTATTCTATTCCATACTCATCAAAATCGTGTCAATACTTCTGGTTTCCATATAGTAATAGATAACAAAAATATTCCATTTTCTGTATCAACTAAGTTCTTAGGGGTCATTATTGACAATCATTTATCTTGGAGTAATCATGTAAGCTATGTTTGTGATAAGATTTCAAAGGGTATCGGCATTATTTGCCGTCTTAAATATCAGCTTCTACATAATATTTTGCTTACTCTTTCAGTCTTTATAATAATTCAATATTACCTTATCTCTCTTATTGCTGCATTACCTGGGGGTTCACCTACCATTCAAATATTAAGAAGCTTTTCATCCTCCAGAAAAGAGCATTGCGAGCCATCTCCAATTCTTCCTTCAATTTCCCGTCAGCCCCCCTTTTTCTTAATTTAAAGACACTTACCATTTGTGATTGATTTAATTACCATACTTTTATTTTTATGTTTCGTTACCATAAGGGCACCCTTCCAAACATTTTTTCACATTATTTTGCTTCCAACAGTCAATTCCACACGTACAATACACGCTGTGCCAACGATTTACTAACTCCACTGTACAATCTTGATATCTCTCAACATTTTATAGAATACAAAGGCATTTTTATATGGAAATCCCTACCAATCAATCTTAGAAATTGTTCCACTCTCATGACTTAAAGTAAACTTAAAGCCCATCTTATTAAATCCAGTAGTAATTCTAGCAACTAGCTCATCCTTTACTTTTCGTTTTTCGTATTTTATGTATATAGCGTAACTATTGATTTTTTTTTCTTCCCCCAATTCTTGTAATTGTGTAAGAGGGTACCTCACCTACATATACATTCGTGTCTTCTGAGTGCTTCCCCAAACCAATTAACTTTGTAAATATGTCACTTTTGTTATATTTTGTATTATGGTTTGAAATAAAGTGCGATCAATCAATCAAACTCACGACCTTTTTTTCCCTGTATTGTTCTTGGTAACATACTTTAGAGCCTCCGACTCTCTGAACCCCTTACGTTCGTCACAACCCCACTTGTCTCAGGCCTCAAATTTGCTTCTACTGAAATGCCCCACAAATTGGCTACCTTGTCTTGTTTGGTCTGAGTGATTATTCAAATCATACAATGACAACTTATCTATGTGTCGATGGGAAATTACATTCGTACAGATCAAGTTGGAAATTGTCAAAATTTAAATCACACAAGAGAAAATTACTCCTCTTATCCCTTATCCTTTCTGGTAATATCGAAAGCAATCCTGGACCCTACCCCCCAAATTTCCTTGCAAACAATGCAACAAATCTATCAAAAATAACCAGAAAGGTATTTGTTGCGATGACTGTGACTCCGATTCTTTCTGCTCAACTAACAATTCCATCAACTGTACTAACTCATATGAGGCACTTCAAAGTTACCCTTCCGGCCTTGACGCAGGGTCCAACCACCATCCCGATGTCAAATTAAAAAGTAATCCAAAAAAAGTAAAAAGAAAGGTTCTAAAATTTCTTGTTATCAACTTTTAAAGTGTTCGAAACAAGAAAGCCTCCACTGAAAGTCTTATAAAAGACAAAGACCCAGATGTCATTATTGGCACTGAAACCTGGCTAAATTCCGAAATCAACAACTCCAAAACAGTCATTCGCAAAGATAGAAGTACAAATGGTTATGGTGGTGTATTACAGACAATAAAAAATGACCTGATTTTTATTGAGCTCACTATAGACTCTGACTGTGAGATAATTTTGACCAAACTCCAATTCCCTTAGGAAAAGACCATGTATGTAGGATCTTTTTACATGTCCAGTCACAATGACCTTACTAGCCTTCTTGAGTTGAGAAAATCACTACAAAAGTTGCTGACAAAAACAATGTTATTCTTGCTGGTTATTTCAACCAGCCTAACATTGACTGACATTAAAACATTATTTCAGGTACTAACGCTTCCTCCGAAGCAGCCAAAATGCTTCTTGAAGTGGCCGATTCATTCAACCTCACTCACTCAAATGGTGCAGTCACCTCCCAGAGATAACAACATTCTTGATCTTGTATTTACTAACAACTCACCAGCTGTTAACTCAGCTAACGTCATACCTGGTATAAGTGACCATGATATTCTTAAACTGACCCGAAACATCTCCCCTTCTCGTAAAAAGTTACCTTAACGCAAAATCTATTTAAGCAAAAAAGCTAACATAGAGCGCATAAAAGAAGACCTGTCTAAACTTAAACTGCGATATTATTCTAAACTCAATAGCTCATCCATTAATGTTGGTGAATAATAGAATTTCTTTGAAAAGGAAATTAAACTGATTATTGAAGAAAAAAAACCTCACAAATTCACCTCTGCTAAACTAAATCTACCTTGGTTCACTCATATCCAACGCCGTCTCTGCAAGAAAAAACATAAACTGTTCAAGAAAGCTAAGAAAATTCAACAAATCCATGACTGGAATACATACAAAAGCTTTAGGAATTGTGTCCGTAAAAACATCAAAGAAGCTAGAAACAACTTCATCTGTAATAAACTTTAAAATTCCCTTACTGAAAACAGTCTTTCAGCGTTTTCACATAAAAAGATACCTTTCAAATCCCTGTAACTAAGCCACTCACCACCAACAAAATAAACCAACTTATAATCACTACAGAAGGTGTCAATAAGCAACTGCAAATCCTAAACCCAAACAAAGCTTTGGGTCCTGACCATATACCACCATGGTTCTTTTGAAAACACATGCGGAAGACCTTTATAAAATCCTAACTGATGTCTTCCAAGATATATTGATTGATATATTTTTCGACTATGGACTGCTACACTACGGTCGTTTAACTTTTCGGGTACAGACGCTCGGCTGTGGACGCTTGTCTGCTATTCTCTGCGAACGATAGGCTCTTCCATGGGTTTTTTGTCTGTTCCGCTGGTTAAGCTTGTTTGTCTTCTTCACGTACACTCTGTGGCCGATCGGCAACAACTTGCTCTGTTGGGTTGTTTCAAGTGCCGTCATTAAACAGGTGTAAGTTTTAGGCTTGCTCACTATATTCCAGTCTGTTATTAATCGTAGAGTCGAATTGAGTCGATAAACGCTGCTTTTAGTTTATTACACTTTGGGCGGATTACGATGCGTTCCATAGTGAGCTGGCTAAATTTGACTGGCCCAACAAGTTAATGACGACAGGAATTTATAAGAGCATTCTCCTCGCTGTAGTCTTCGTTGAATGCTTCTTTGAAATTGTGTTTGGAGGAAACATCCGTGCCCAAATGAATTTGTGATCCAAGGCTTCGCCCGTATTTTTTCTTCGATTGACTTAGCCATAGCATATGCGTGACTTGTTTCAGCTGAGCTGTTGATAAATCCTGTGCGAGCCCTTTCGTCGATTTCCCGTGTTCAGGCCGACTTTTTTGTCGTAAAACCGATCGAAAACGATAAAAAGTAATAAACAATCACAGCTAGATCACCGATGTCTTTAAATTGTAAAGACGTTTGAAAATTCCTTCTTTCGAGTGTGAGAGGTGACCATGGCTAAATCGTTTTACGTGACGCTGCCGAGCAATGGCTCCATGGATGTGTATCGAAAACACAGTGACGGAATTTAAAAACATTTTTTCAAGACCCTTACATCTTGATGGTGCATGGGAAGTCGGTTTAGCGAGTTTCAGCTACCCCTATTCGTGATTCAAAATCTGTAACGAGACGAGTCAATGATCTTTTCGGACGGCAGGCGCGAAATGAGAAGAAGATCGACTTGCAGCCCTTGAGGGAAGAGGCCGTGGCATCGCTAACCGAAAAGAATTACTTGCCTAAAGCCTACCGAGATTTGATTACTATCGGAAGGAACATCAATTTTAATGGGCATATAAGAATACGAGCAAACGATGCACACGTTATAACAATCCGTGGAAAAATATGTCAGTCGATTCGATGTGAGGATCCTTGTAATTTTACACTTAATGTGATAACCTGTTTCTGTACACCGACATCATCACTCCTCAATCCGTAGGGGATCAATTAGTGCCGTTGTTGCAACATTTTGAAGTGCCGTTATCAAAATTTTGAGCTCTGGCCATTGACGTGACACCACCAATCATCGCCTATTATCTTGTTAACCGAAACCCCATCAAATCCATCGAAATTGCGATACGCGATGGTACGGGACAAAAAGTGCCATTCACAACAAGGAGGTCAATCGTCAGGCTGCACTTTCGTCAACAACGTTCAAGCCTCTTGTAGGGGAAGATTTTATATAAAGTTGCCACAAACGTCGTCGATTTCATTATCGTTCGAGACCAGAAAGACCAGTCACCATGCGCAACGGCCGTCTCCCCGTGATTGTCGGTATGGAAGTTAACGAAGCTATGATTTCGGTAGAATGCTTTCGGAATTATTTCGGCCGTCGTCCTTGAGGTTCTCATTTACTGAATGGTTCTCATTTACATGCTCTCTAATTAATTTCTATCAATCAATCGCCATAAGCCTAGCGGCTTGTTGACGCACTCCTCAGGGTCATTGAATAGGATGTGTCTGGCTGAAGTTTTTGAAGTAGAATTCTGGACCACCCTGCAGCAGCCAGATCAGATGCAGACAATCCACTCCAACTTTTCAGGCCATCCATCCACCTGGCACGAGGGCGCCCAGCATATCTTTTGGTACCAGAGGGAAGGCCTGACCTCATGGGGTCAAGGCCTTTACGTACACAATGTCCATGCCACTTAGCTTGTTGCTCCAGGATTATGTCAGATGAAAAAAGCCATCTATTTTCAATCAGATGTTGTAGGTGGTCATTGGAAATTTTGTCAGACCATGTAAGTCCAAGCAGGCGCCGCCAGATAGTTCTACCAAATGCATCAAGAGCTGCCAGGTCATTTTTCTTCATTGTCCAGGTTGATGCACCATATGTAAGTCTGGCCATGACAAGGGACTTAATAAGAAGCATCTTCACCTCTAAGTCAATGTGAGTGGATTTTATGTAACTACACTGGTTAATGCTCTGCTTTGCCATTGCAATGCGGCTTCGTATTTCTGCAGAATCATCAGTGTTGTAGGACAGGACTGAGCCAAGGTAACGGAATGAAGTGACACGTTTGATAGCAGTACCATTGTATGAAATTGAAAGGTTATCCAGTGTGGGCTGTATTACCATGTACCATGTTTTATCAGGGTGAAGTTGGAGACCATATTGCGAAGCAATGACACCAAGCGACTGTAGCTGGATTTCTGCATCGTTAGCACTTAGTGCCAGGAGTGCAATATCATCTGCATATCGTAGTTCATTGGTAGTGAAGCCTTCTACATCTGGAGGTACAAGATGTTTAGTTGCCCGAGTCCATTCACGCATCATTGCCTCTGTGTAAAGGTTGAAAATAGTTGGCGAGAGAGGACGTCCTTGCCGCACTCCAACTGGTGTCTTGAACATTGGTGTACTTAAACCCTTAGCTCTTAGCTCCCTGGAGTAAAGGTTAGCAATTAGGTGAAGCACATCAGCAGGGGCATTGAAGTCTTGGAGTACGTCCAACATCTTTGTGTGGATGACACTGTCAAATGCTTTTTTTAAATCAACAAATGTGACGTGGAGGGGTTTCTTCACTGCGATATGAGCTTGAGCCATAAGTTTAAAGCGAAATATGGCATCAGTTGTAGATCTGCCAGGAATGAAACCGCATTGGTTGAGGCTGACTTCAACGTTGGCAATAGCTTGGAGTTTATTGAGGAGGAGATACAAAACAACTTTACTGGAGTGACTGATCAAAGCTAGTGTGCGGTAGTTCGAACATGTCCCTGAATCACCCTTTTTGAAGAGTGCCACGTAGGTTGATATTGTAGCTTCCTCTGGCCAGATACCAGTTTTCCAAATCTCTTTAACTGCTACATGAATAGCTGTTAAGACTGATGTATCCTTGCAGGCTTCCTTAAGGAAATCAACTTGAAGTTCATCACATCCAGGAGTTGTATTACTTTTAAGCATCTTTATAGCCTGCACTGTGTCGGATAGTGATGGGAGAGAAACTTCGCAAGCAGTGTATGGAGTTGTAGAAACTGCTGGAAGGTTGGATCTAAACAGTAGCCGAGAGTAATCATCGAGAGTCTGCTCGCTCTACCCATACATCAACAAGTATTGTAAATACCCTATCAGTCATCCGGGTATCATTAAATCCCCGGACACCACCAACGTACGTGACTACGAAAGACTGATCAAATGCACCGTCTTGCCTCCTCGTGGTCTGTACCATGCCGTGCTCCCGGTCCGATGTCGAGGAAAACTCACGTTTCCGTCGGTTGTGTATCACCTGCGCAGAGACTCTGGCCAAAGAATAATGTAAACACTCCGATGAACAACACGCGCTTCACGGGATGTGGGTGAACTGCGAGTTACAGAAAGCCGTAGCGATGGGATACGAGGTGTTACATATCGACGAGGTGTGGCAATTCAAGGAGACGGTGCAGTACGATCCTGAAACGGGAGAAGCCGGTTTGTTCACGACTTACATCAATACCTTTCTGAAAATGAAACAGGAAACAAGCGGGTGGCCAGAAAGCTGCGAAACCGAAGAACAGCGTCGTCGGTACATCGACGAGTGCGAGGCTTGCGAAAAGATCAGACTGGACTACGCCAACATCGCCAAGAACGAGGGAAAGCGAGCGTTGGCTAAACTGATGCTCAACTCCTTTTGGGGAAAGTTCGGACAGCGAAGTGCACTTACCAAGACGGAATTTATCAACACTCTTGAAAAATTCTACAAGCTGTTGACGGACAAATCGAAGTAAGTAAAATACGTGCAGTTTTACGACGAGTTCACCGCCCGCATCCAATGGGTCGACACGAACGAATACGTCGAAGTGTCGCCCAACACAAATATTTTCAACGCGGCCTTTACCACGGCTCACGCCCATCTCAAACTCTGCAGTTACATCGCGCGACTAGGGGAGCGCGTCCTCTACTTCGACACGGATTACGTGATTTACGTCAGCCGACCGGGAACCTACGATCCACCCCTCGGCAACTTTCTCTGTGACATAACAGACGAGCTGGAGAAGCCTTACATGCCGGGAGCTACATCACCGAGTTTGTTTCTGGAGGCCCAAAGATCTACGCTTTCAAAGTACGTTCGACCAGAGCAGGCGCCGTTGTCGTGGGGGAGTGCAAATTTAGAGGCATCACGTTGTACCATAAATACCATTCTATCGGTCAATTTGAGGCGATGATCAACAAATCACGTAGATCCTGGAACAGGCCGAGCCTGGAAAGACGACGAAAAACTCATCGTTCCTGTCCATTATCCTCACAGCATCAGGAGAGACGGTCCTAAAAGAGTTCTCACCAGATCCATTACCAAGGATTACAGACTGATCTACGACAAACGCGTCATCCAACAGATCTTTCGACCCTCCCGTACGGTTATTGAAAGAGCGCCACCATTTTACACTTATCTGAAAAAGAACATAAAAGAGGTAGGTGGATGTGAGTTGAATCGATTCATTTAATCATAGGTATTCTAAACGAGGAAGAGACATTTGTGTGGAAACGCTAGTGGTGGCTTATGCTTGCAAATATCACTGTGTACGGAAATATTACTATCCGAGTGCTGAAACTGAATATATAGAAAAGTACATGGATCCCGTGTATTGCGCCTGTGTTTCATCTCAAGGAAGGGTCAGAGGGATTGCTAAAGTTTTTACGAAACTTCAATTGTAGATTGTACAGAGACGAAGAAGTACACGACTTCATGCCAAAACCTTTTCATACCTGGCTGGAAAGAAACGGCGTAAGAATCCGTATTGAATATACGGTCATCGAAAACAGATATTCAAGCCGTATATGATCCCGCACCGAACTGTTTGTGTAGATACAGAAAGAGCGCCACCATAACATTGTTGCTTTGCTCTGATTGGTCAAAAAGAACATAAAAAGGCAAGCCTCGTTGAGTTGCGATTTTGTTGTCTTTTTTTTTCTCTCTTTTTTTTCTTCTCATTCGTAACTCTAAGTGTCAGCATGGTACCGGGTGCAGGGCAATAGTCATTCACTTTTCCTTGGTTGGCTGAGGTTGCCAGTAGCCATTTCAAAATTCAATCATTTAAAATCACTCTTAATTAACCTGACATGTAAATCGATCCAGCCTTCGGGCCGGTTATCGATAGGTAATGTTAGTGGCTTGGTAATTATTTCATGTACAAGTGCGATTCATTATTTCATTAGACACCAACATGGATACTACACCTAACAGTACGAATTCAGGGCAGACACGTAAAGCAACGTCGGAGCGTACACAGGCATCAAAGAAACCACGCAACGAGACCTTCAATGGTGCGCGACGACTTTTGCGATCCTGACATGTACGGAGAACATACCGGCGGAGGAGACTTTACATTACCGTTCTACAACGCTTTAGATTGCCTCGCCGCGTTTATGGCCTCAATAGGATGTGGCATGGATGAAGAAGGAGAAGTACTTGAACATTTGTTGAAAGAGGCAAAGAAACACACGGGAATGGAGGAGGATGATACAAACATCCTGCAGGCCGAAACGGCATCAATTGTCAGGCCGACAGAAGAAGACTCTCTTGTTTAAAGAGAAAACAAAGTGGCCAAAATTCTTGAAAGCGATGACGGAGATAGCACACGACTTGCTGAAAGCCCAATAGACACAAGCCGCATTGGTCAATGACCTGATCGAGAAGGTCGAAGAAAAGAAAGGCAAAGTTAAAGAGATTCGACGCCCGCTGATTACAGATCCACTCGCGAAAGACATTTTCAAAGAGCTGGAAAGGGGAATGAAGGAAGAGGTTAGCAAAGACTACGGAGAAGAGAAGATACTCTGTTTGCTGAAAAACGTCGTCTATGCAACGCTGGAAAGCTACGCTGACCGATTGAGCAATCTCGGTCTCAAGTGCAAAGTGATGGACTGTCTGTGGGACTTGATTATTGAGGAAGAATGTTAAAACATTGTAGGCCTATGCGTTTGGAAAAAAAAGAAAAAAAAGAAAAGAAAAGAAAAGAAAGAACAAAATGAGGGCGGAAGTAGTACAAAATCGTGGCATGACTACCCACGGTACCACTGCGTTAGTTGGGGCAGGTTCTTTACCCTCGCATGTAAATATTCAAAAAAGAGGAAAACGAATTTAAAGACATTCAAAAAGAGTTCGAGGCTACCGTAGAGACTACCGTAGAAGTTTGACCTAACTCATCACGCCACCAACCCGAATGGTATCAAACCTTTCTGGCTTCTGATTGGTCGAAGAGAGCTAAGCAAAAAGCATAAATACAGCAAACTTAATCAATTCTGCCAGTGCACCACAACTGGTTATCAAAGGCCGTGGACATTGACTTGGTTGTCGATGTTATGTCTGTCCGTACGTCGTACCTGTGTTCTCGTCCGGGTCGTATTAAGCGTTTCGTGATAGCATTTGTACTATCATAACCGAATACGCAGGCGACGACCCCGTCATTGTAATTGTGTGTTCAACTCTCTCTCTCTCTCTCTCTCTCTCTCTCTCTCTCTCTCTCTCTCTCTCTCTCTCTCTCTCTCTCTCTCTCTCTCTCTCTCTCTCTCTCTCTCTCTCTCAATTCTTTTCGTATCTACCTACTGTGGTGTAGCGGTTATCAAACCTGTCTACAGACCACGAGGCCCTGGGTTCAAGCCTGGGTTGGGTAGACACGCCAGTGTACCACAACTGGTTATCAAAGGCCGTGGACATTGACTTGGTTGGCGATGTTATGTCTGTCCGTACGTCGTACCTGTGTTCTCGTGCGGGTCGTATTAAGCGTTTCGTGATAGCATTGTTACTATCATAACCGAATACGCAAGCGACGACCCCTTAATTGTAATTGTGTGTTCACTCGTCGCCAATTCTTTTCAACTGGTTATCAAAGGCCGTGGACATTGACTTGGTTGTCGATGTTATGTCTGTCCGTACGTCGTACCTGTGTTCTCGTCCGGGTCGTATTAAGCGTTTCGTGATAGCATTTGTACTATCATAACCGAATACGCAGGCGACGACCCCGTCATTGTAATTGTGTGTTCAACTCTCTCTCTCAATTCTTTTCTTTTTGAGTTTCAGAGCGAACAAATCATGCCTCGATACTTACCAGTATTGCCAATATCCACGTTTGCTTTCCCTAACGGATTTACAAGGAGAATGTTAAAAAAAGGAGGGAGATCCCATCAGAGCTTACTACCGGTTCGGTTTGGCACGCAAATTCGACAACAGAGTACAAAAAACATCTGCCGTCAGAACACCGCCGAGATACCAGAATCAAAAACCAGACCACCCTCGGAACTTTGCAATCAGAGAGAGCAACTGGGAAAAAGCACGCAACTCCAACGCTGGTATGCGTTTTTACACTTATAGAGCTCAGGTATATCGTCAGTTTCTCGACTACAAGTAAAAGCCCAGAAGAGGAAAAGATTCATGTCCAAGCCACCTCGGAAAAGAGGAGCGTATCGAGCCAACGTGATGAAGTATCGAGAAACGCATCGAGAAATGCTGAGGAGCAAAACAACCGACGGATATCGGTGGACTATGGGAGAAGGACAGTAGCAGGTCGATCGGCCGATCGATAAAGAACCCAAAGGCTCTTATAAGTGCCACCACAAATATAAGAAAGAGATAATTGATTATGACAATGTGTTTGTCTTTATTATTGTACATTTAACCCCCTTCCAAAAGATTTAAACTTATCATACCTCTCCGGCTTTTGTTTTCAAAATAGTGCCACCAACTCAAATGGCATCATACCTTTCTGGCGTCTGATTGGTCGAAGAGATGGAACCAAAAAGCATAAATGGAACAAACTTACTTCTACCTACTGTGGTGTAGCGGTTAGCATACTTGTCTACAGACCACGAGGCCCTGGGTTCAAGCCTGGGTTGGGTAGACACGCCAGTGTACCACAACTGGTTATCAAAGGCCGTGGGCATTGACTTGGTTGTCGATGTTATGTCTGTCCGTACGTCGTACCTGTGTTCTCGTGCGGGTCGTATTAAGCGTTTCTTGATAGCATTGTTACTATCATAACCAAATACGCAGGCGACGACCCCGTCATTGTAACTGTGTGTTCACTCGTCGTCGCCGTTCTTTTCATTCTGACTTTCAGAGCGAACACATCATCATCATCATGGTGTGGGAAGTCTTAGCCAAAGTAATGCTTGAACTCTTGAGGAAATGGCGCCCTGGACCTATCGACTACAATAAAGTTATAGAGCACCTCAAAAACAGATGCAACTGTTTAACACCATTCAAAGACGGGTTTCATCCTGCAGAAGGCAATGTAATTACGGCAGCCATCGTCCATGCTTACCAAGACGTGTCACACTGCTGGGGCGGCATATGGGCATTTCACGTTGCTGCTTTCGACATAACAAGCTACCGACAAAAGCAAACACAGGGGAGCCGTCGGGGAAGGACAGCATAGAGCCACCGGAGGAGGACAGTAGCAGATCGATCGGGCGATCGATAAAGAACCCAAAGGCTCTTATAAGAGCCACCACGAATATAAAAAGAGATAATTGAATTAAGACATTGTGTTTATCGTGTATTTATTATCGTGTGTTTATTCCCTTCCCTCCAAAAGATTTGACAACCTTCGGTTGTGTGGTATCATGACGAGCCTATACAGGTAGTGACCAATCAGGAGCCAGTAATTCACCTAATTTGCATAATCTATAAATATTAATGAGAAATTATTATGGAGGAAGTGCTCTAAAATACTTAGGCTTAACGAGTAGGGCACTCCCTCTTAATATCGAGATAATATGTAGTATAAAAGTATATACATAGTTGTCTCTAAACAAGAGTAGTGAGAAAACTCTAAATCCTGACCCCTAACCACCCTACCCCTAACCACTCTACCCCTAACCACCCTATCCTTAATCACCCTATCCCTAACCACCCTATCCCTAACCACTTTACGCCTAACCACCCTACTCCTAACCACCCCACCCCTAACCACCCTACTCCTAACCACCCTACCTCTAACCACCCTACCCCTAACCACCCTATCCCTAACCACCCTATCCCTAACCACCCTACCCCTAACCACCCTACCCCTAATCACCCTATCCCTATTCACCCTATCCCTAACCACCCTATCCCTAACCACCCTAACCCTAACCACCCTACTCCTAACCACCCTACCCCTAACCACCCTACTCCTAACCACCCTATCCCTAAACACCCTATCCCTAACCACCCTATCCCTAACCACCCTACCCCTAACCACCCTATCCCTAACCACTCTACCTCTAACCACCCTACCCCTAACCACCCTATCCCTAACCACCCTACCTTTAACCACCCTATGCCTAACCACCCTACCCCTAATCACCCTACGCCTAACCGCCCTATCCCTAACCACCCTACGCCTAACCACCCTACGCCTAACCACCTTACGTCTAACCACCCTACTCCTAACCACCCTACCCTTAACCACCCTACTCCTAACCACCCTATCCCTAAACACCCTATCCCTAACCACCCTATCCCTAACCACCCTATCCCTAACCACCCTATCCCTAACCACCCTATCCCTAACCACCCTATCCCTAACGACCCTATGCCTAACGACCCTATCCCTAACCACCTTACGCCTAACCACCCTATCCCTAACGACCCTATGCCTAACGACCCTACCCCTAACCACCCTACGCCTAATAAACCTACCCCTAACCACCCAACCGCTAAGCACCCTATCCCTAACCACCCTATGCCTAACCACCCTATCCCTAACCACCCTACCTCTAACCACCCTACCCCTAACCACCCTACTTCTAACCACCCTATCCCTAAACACCCTATCCCTAACCACCCTACCCCTAACCACCCTATCCCTAACCACCCTATCCCTAACCACCCTATCCCTAACCACCCTATCCCTAACGACCCTATGCCTAACGACCCTATCCCTAACCACCCTACGCCTAATAAACCTACCCCTAACCACCCAACCGCTAAGCACCCTATCCCTAACCACCCTATGCCTAACCACCATATCCCTAACCCCACCCACCACCCGTAGATAGAAAATAGTTTACATGGAGAGGTGAGCAATACTATATAATATAATATTCCAACCCTCCACTGAGACCTTACCCACCCCAACTTGAAACAATTTGTTGTGCATAAGAATACATCAATCAATAGGCTTGGATAAAGTATGTCTAAAGATGCATTTTTAATTGTATAACTGTTTTTCATTTGTATTTCAAGAGGAACAGAATTCCAAAGGTTAACTGCACGATTTGTTTGGCTACCTAATGCGGTATTGGTACGATAAGGAAAAGGATGTATGTTATCGTGCTGATTGTTTTCAGTAAAGAACAAATAAAATAGAATAGTCAGATAGTTGGGTTAGCTACCATGAATACATTTAAAAGTGAAATAGTAATGTTAGTGCTAATTAAATTGGCAGTTCTAACAGTTTAAAGGAATAAAAAATAAAAAATTATGTAATCGTAAATATCAGAATTGTAAGTGTGACGAAATGCACGTTTTTGGAAAGACAATTAATTTATTCATATAAGATTCACTGCAGGCAGACCAAATTGTTGAACAATATGAGAAATGTGGCAATACATCATGAACTGTAAATAGTATTCATGAACTGGGAATGGTAGTCATGAACTGGGAATGGTAGTCATGAACTGAAAGAAAATGGTAGTCATCAACTGGAAATGGTAGTCATGAACTAGGAATGGTAGTCATAAACTAGAAATGGTAGTCATGAACTGAAAATGATAGTCATGAACCAAAAATGGTAGTCATGAACTAGAAATTATAGTCATGAGCTGGAAAAAAGTAGTCATGAACTGAAAATAGTAGTCATGAACTGGGAATGATATTCATAAGCTGGGAATGGTAGTTATCAACTGGAAATGGTAATCATGAACTGGGAATGGTAGTCATGAACTGGAAATGGTAGTCATGAAATAAAAATGGTAGTCATGAAATAAAAATGGTAGTCATCAACTAAAAATGGTAGTCATGAGATGAAAAGAAAATGGTAGTCATGAACACAGAGATAAGACATAAATCCAATGAAAATTTATTGCACACAATAGGATTTCTTGAGGAAGTTGAGGCAGGGAGCTGCTGGTTGAGGTAGCCAGAAATGTGTCCTTAGCTGAGGCGCCGACCATGGAGGTCATAAGCTGGATTTGGGGGAGGGGCACTTTTCGAATTTATATTTTTGCATAGCTTTTTTTGCATCTTAGTGTGATCCCCCTCCCCCCATAACTACAACACACACACACACACTTTCGACTTCATACAGTCATATGAGATTGTTTGGTTCTCAAAATCGCGGTACGAAATGACAAGTCAAATGCAACATTGTTAACAAATATATAGATTACCAGTCATACCAGGACGGTACCGTGGTGCATAATAAAAAGGAATTATTTGCGATACACAAGACATAGTTGAATTCGGAGTGTATTTGCCCCCTCCCCCTACACACACACGCGCGCGCGCACATACACACAGTTAGTATGTTAAAACGTGGGTAAAAATCACCTGTGTATGAAGTGAAAACCAACTGATGAGAGTGGCAGCGCTGACGATCATGAGAGTTGTCATTTATTGTCCTTTTAACAATTCAATAAAAATGCAGGATCATATCCCCCAATCATCTGTATTTGACAGTGTTTTCCAGATTTATGTATTGGTTTCACGTAATAAGATATTGTAGCTAAAAAGTGTTATCTGTTGGAAACTGTATGCACGGGTGTGATCAGCCTTTCTGATTGGGGAGGGGGGAGGGGAACGATCATATGTCAGGGAAGAACATCCTACATATAAGATGAAGGTATATAATTAACGTTGAGTTGTTGAATGTACGGTGATTAGAACGGCTGGTCAGTCAGTCAGCGGAGTAACTAGTCTTTTTCTGCAGAAACCCCCCCTCCCCACACAAATGTCAAAATACCCCCCCCCCCCACCCCCGCATCTGTTGCCAAATTTTTGAGTAGAAGCCAAGGCGTTTCTAGCATTCGTTTTGAGGGGGCTAAAGCCTCCTAAAACATATAGAAAGTTTACAGCCAGACACCCCCTCCCTCCAACCCTCCGAAAGGATTTTTACTTCCCGATTGCCTGCTTTCATCACGGTTGAGAGCGAAAATTGCAGGAAAATAATTTCCTGAAAATTTCTTGAAAATTAAAGAAAATTTCCCGGAAATTTAAGAAAATGAAGGAGATTTCTTGAAAATTGACAAAGATTCCCTGAAAATTGATGAGACTCTCACGAAAAATAAAGAAAATTTCCTGATAGTGAAAAAAATATTTTAAAAATTCAAAAAGATTTCTAGATTTTCAGCATAATTCCTGAAAATTCAAGGAGAATTTCTCAAAATTCAAGGAAAATTTCCTGAAATTTCAAAGAGAATTGCCAAAAATTCAAAAAAAGTTTTGCAATTAGCACCAACATTTTATGGATATGTAATTATGCATGCAATTTATCTGGTTGCATCCAGAACAATTTTCCCTGAGAGGTGACCCTACATACACCCATACCAGGACAAATGTTGGCAACTATTCACTATGGCATCGGGCGAAAAGGTAAACAAGTAAAAGGCGTACCTATTTGAAAATTGTATTCCTTTGAAAATACTTTTTGGGGGGATGGGAGGAAGAGGGAGGGGGGAGACATAGCCCTGATATCATTCAGAAATTCATCTCCCTAAATCTATAGATTTTGGGTCCAAAATTGAGGATTGTTGATCCACAGTTGAAGATTTTGGGATAACTTAATTGATGCAATTAAAAAACATTTGTTCATTTGATAGTTCAGTTAATCATTTTTGTGGCTTTAACCAAATTTGAGGGAGGGAGCTACGGAATTTTTTAGAGGGCATGCAACTTGGGAAAGGTCGCTATCATGACGGAACATTTTGGAGCAAAACGTCAGATAGGCTTACTTCCGAATTAAAACCAAAGAAAATCTGGAAAAACTTCATTGGGTTTATTTTGAGAAAAAAAAGTCTGATTTTTTGAGCAAAGTGTCAGATTTTAAGTAGATACTTCAGAAATTTTAAGGCAAAAGTCGCATATATTAAGAAAATGAATACATTTTGAGAAAAATGTCTGATATATAGTGCAAAAAATTCATTAATTTTGAGGCAGAAGTCGGATATTTTGAGCAAGAACTATAGGAAAACTTAAATTAGAAAATCGGTTTTCGCAAATTTTGTGATCCTTTTGCCCAAGATGGCTGGTACAACTAAACTCTATTAAGACCGATTGCTTTTTACCAGGATTACCAACAATTTAGTTTCTATTTTGCAAATCAAAATCTGCACAAACTTTCGAGTTTTGGGAAATTTCCGCCAGGGGGTAATATAGTTCCTTCCGTATGTGGGAACCCCAAGCATTCTTAGTCTGTGTAGAAAAAAGTGTGTGTGTGGGGGGGATGGGGAGGGAGAGGGAGGGGGGGTAATGGCATTTTCCCCTTCAAATTTTACTGTGCGAAAAAATGCTATGTATTAAAATGGATCTACCCATATGGTCTTATCCTTCACACAGATCAAACCAAATTACCAGCCTTTCCCAGAAGTGTAACTTTTCAAGTGCATTTTCCTGAATTGGTAAAAAGTGTATAGCGTTCTCCTTTTTGTTTATCGTTTGCGCAACTTTGCTCTTCCAATATACACCGCACTTGACAATATCAGCAAGTTTCAGGGGCTGATTCAGAGGGCGGAGGAGACGGTTGAGAAAAGGGAGGGGCCGTCGGGGAGGGCATGTTCAGGAAGGGTGAGGGGCGGTCGGGGAGTGGAGGGGCAGACGGAGAAGAAAGGGGACGGTCGAGGAGGGGACGGTCGGGGGGGAGACGGGGAGGGGCAGACGGGAAGGGAAAGAAGGGGCAGACGGGGAGGAGGGGCAGACGGGGAGGAGAGGGGACGGTCGAGGAGAGGGTCGAGGAGAGGGGACGGTCGAGGAGGGGACGGTTGAGGAAAGGATTGTCGAGGAGGGGACGGCCGAGGAGGGGCAGGCGGGGAGGGGACGGCGGGGAGGGGTCGGCGGGGAGGGGACGGCGGGGAGGAGACGGCGAGGAGGAGACGGCGAGGAGGGGACGGCGGGGAGGGGACGGTGGGGAGGCGACGGTGGGGAGGGGACGACGGGAAGTGGACGGTCGGAGAGGGGACGACGGGGAGGGAACGATCGGGGAGGGAACGACGGGGAGGAACGACAGGGAGTGGACAGTCGGGGAGGGGAGGGGACCGGACGGTCGACGAAGGGAGGGACGGTCTACGAGGGGATGGGACGGTCTACGAGGGGAAGGGACGGTCTACGATGGTAGAGGACGTTCGAGGAGGGGAGGAGACGGTTGGGGAGGGGAGGGGGAGGTCGGGGGATGGGGTATGGCCCTCCCTGAGATTTTTCCATAAATGTACTTTTTTACCATGAGGTAATTCTTAGGTCAGGTTTATGTAAATTTTCCACAATTTGGGGGAATTCTTTTTAAATGTTTGGGAAATCTCTTTTAATCTTTGGGAAATTTTCTTCATTCTCGTGCAATTTTCGGAAAATTTTCTCAATTTTTTTTCGATTTTCGGGAAATTTCTTTCAATGTTTATAATAACTTACGAAGGAAATACTTAAGCCGAAATTTCCTGCAAACGTCGTGCACTAGAAATGTTCTCAAAGATCAAAGTTCTGCAGAAGGATAAAACGGTTGCAAAGAGGTGACCTCCGTGGTGTAGTGGTTAGTGCTTTGTCCTCTTACCCACACGTCCCGGGTTCTGCATCAGTGAGTTCACAACTGGTTATCAAAGGCCGTGGCCGTTTTGATATAATGTCCAGCAGTGGGTGCTTTCGGGACGTTAAACCTTGACATGCTTTGCTAGGTGAAAGTTATGATGAATTGTAAATGAAGATCGGCGTAATGTGATATACCGAATTACCTTTGACTTATTTTTGCCATGAAAATATATAGTCAGATGAACACACTTTATTCCCTCCCCTTTGGAGCTTGGCTTTGCATGTAGGGGTGTAGGAAGCTTTCCGAGGAGTGCAGGGGCATTTTCCAAGTCACCAGGGACGTTGCTAAGGTCTTCTGATTGCGGTGGGGGCAGTGGCGTGGTGGGTTATGTTTCACTGGGGGAAAGGGCATTTTGACCCCGTACCCTCCAAAATTGTTCATAAGTCTGTGTACAATGTTTGGCACAGAGACATATAGATATAAATTGGCATGCACCGTTTAGATTGCACCGTTTTGGAAATTGCTTAAAATCAGTGTTTCAAATCTAGGGGTGGAAGCCCCGGGTCCCGGGGCGAATCCCCCGAAAGCCTTGCGTTTTACGTGATTTTGATTGCAGAATATTGCTTAATATTATGTCAAATCCAGGGTCTTGCGTTTCTCTAAGTTTGATAGCAGAAAATCTCCTTGCCTAAAATCGTGTCAAATCTATGTGTAGGGACGAAGCCCTATAAGGCTGAGGCGCTGCATTTCTCGCCAACGGCGAGGCCAGTGTAAAATAAGTCGGGGAGGTGGGGGAGGGGGAGTGGGGGGAAATTAAGGGGGTTATAATCGCATACCTTTTAGCAGCTGGACAATCACGGCATATGCATTTAAACAAAAGGGTTAACAATGCCACGTACTGTTTACATGGCAAGACTTGAAGCAATAATATAAACTAAATCATAAAATAAGAATCTGAAGGACATTTTTTTAAGTGTGTGTGTGGAGAGGGGGAGGTTACCCCTTATAGCACCCAATGGTCATGTCGCTGTTTCTCGCGATAGCGGAGAAGTGCTCAGTATTGTGTCAAACTGTGTTATCCAGGGTTGGAGTCCTGATTGGCAACTAGGGCTGTAGGGGGCGAAGCACCCGGAAGCTTAGCGGGTTTTTTTTTTTTGGGGAGGGAGGGTATCAGAAAATTGTTTTAAATCGTGTCAATTCCATTGACTAACTGACTGAAGTTATAGTTAAAAGGAATATACATTTTGGAACAAATGTTGAAATGTAGGATTCCATTGACCAGTTGACTACAATATGCATCTTTAGTTGTGGTCCAGGAATAAAGTGTTCATGTTTTTGATGTAAGAATAAAGCTTCGAGAAAAAAAAAGAAAAAAAAAATGTACAACATTTGTTTTGTAGATATACAAATTGTAGACGTTCAGAACAAAAAGTATATTAAAAATATATTCTGCTGGGCAATTGTTGTGCCCCTGTGAGCAGAAAGCTTCAACGGGGAAGCTGCCTCCATGCCACTATGGATCTGCTAAGGAAGGAGGGGGAGGCATCAGTTTCCCACTGGGTGGATTCGTGAGGTGCATGCCTAAAGAGGAACGGTTGAATTTCCAACTATCATGTTCATTTTCCAATTGGCGTACAATTTTTTTCTTGGGGAAAGGGGGAGACACCCTCACACCCCTGTAGTGACATCTCTGCAAATCATATGCATATGTCTGCCCCTGTCTGTAGATAATAAAATAAAGTAAAAGTGGCACTTTATTTTTACAAAGAGGCACTTTTCCAATGGGAACACATTTCACCGTACCGTGACGGGACTGCCAAAAGTTGTCAGTTTCCTACTATTGGGTCAGTAATCAGGCGCATTTCATTTTCAAACAGGCACTTTGTAATATTTTTTTTTTAAAGTGTGCACACGTTGTATACCAGCTCTTGCACCTTTGGTAGTATTTGAGGGGCACTTTTCATTTTTAAAAGGGGGAACTTTTGTCGTTTTTCAGAAAAGCGGGGAGGGATGTCGTGCGAGGAGTCGGGCCTAAATGACAGCGCCCATATCCAAGGCCAACCCTTTGGAATCCACAACACCTGCTGACCCCCAGCGGGTCTATGGGAAGAGCTCAGCCGTTGGCTCATAGCAGCATAGCTTGGATTTGGCCTTATCGATTTGTTTTATTTTACTTGATGACGTCCCACGCCACTTTCAGGTCAGGCTATTGGGAGAGTCCTGAATCACTGGACGGCCAGTCTTCCCAGAGGAGGCGGAAGATGTTTGAATGTGGTGGTGAGGGAAGGGGCGGGGGGGGGGGGAACACTGGATCTGATGGGTACTTTTCAACTGTCATTTTTTTAAAAGCATGTATAGCTTTATAGGGTCAACCCTCCTCCCCCCTTCCCCTCCAGAAAATTTCTAAATTTTTATTGGTTCAAAAAAATTCAAGATATTTTGGTGGAAAATAATAGCAATTTAATAACAAAATCTAAGAAAATGAGAAAAGTTATAGATTATAAGTCTTAAAATTGGAAAGATTTAGACTTCCAGAACCCAAATTAAAGGCAATTCACGAATGAAATTTGGGATATTTTGCTCGATGTTTGTGTTACTTTTTTCAATCCTCAAAAAGATCACTTATAAAAAAAGGGAATTCAATATGATTTAATATTTTAAATAACAATTTTATTTCTCTGTAAAGGGGCACCTTTTAAACTTTATATGGAAGATGCGGGAGGGCACGTCAGTACATGTATGTCATGACAATGGACCGGGTCCAAATAGTAATTTTCCCCCTTTAAGGCCCATTTTAAAGATGCCCACTATGAAATTTGAGGTAACTCGCACACTCCAGAAAGCCCCTAAACTGCTAAAGAGTTTTAACAGGTTATAAGTTGGGAAAAAAAGGTAGGCAGAGGCGCAGGCTTGTTACATATGGAAAAGTCCAATATTTAGGGCTGTTGGGCCAACTTTGTCTTTAGGGGAAATGCTGCAAAATGTATGGGCACAAGGCGCGTGAAATTTCCCAAATTTGGTCTATTAGGGCAATATTTGTCAGATATATAGCCGTTGAAGAAAAAGTTTTTTAATGTTTGAAAGGGCATGTTCCTTCCCTAAATCGGCACTTGTCTTAGTGGAAGGGCACTTTTCCCTCAGAAAAAAGGGCAGGCACTTTTTAAACTTTTGAGAAAAGTGGGGGGGGGGGGATTTTGAGAAAGGTGGGTGGTGGGACATTCCCCTTGTGTCCCCACCCCCGTTCCGCCGCCTATGAGTCTGCCCTATCCCAACCCACCCCTGAGAGGCCCAAAAAGAGAGACCCTAATAGGTAACACTTAAATGCTGGATGGAATTCCAGTATAAAAGTATGAGCAGATCATGACTAAGAAATAGCCCAGAACAAGGTCATGGGAGTCGGACCTGCGTCTCACACCGCGCTTCCCAGGGACCATCGAGCGAAACGCTCCTGGTGTTAAGGTCACGCCCCTCACATTACAGAATCCGCCCCTTGAACACTTCTCCATCTAGTTTTCTGCATTAAGCGTTCAGAACAGCATTCTAGCAATAAGACTTCCTCCCCACATAAACTGGATTCACGCAACGTACGTACGTAACACTAATATGGGGGAGATTTTACTTGAATAACAGGTGAATGTGTGCTGTCTTTTTATACAAGGAAACTTGAACAGAATATTTCTTTTTATTGCCGTAAATAACAAAAATATAATCTTAAAAATATTTAAGAGAACATTAGTTCATGGGACTGGATATCACGAGGAGCAGCCAGGTTCTGTAAGGCAGACTACTCTTATAAATCCAGTGTCACCAGCATGCTTCATAATTTAGATTAGCCCCTGCTAATAACAAGAAGAAGAAACACTAAATGCTATATAAAATCAATAACAGTCTTGTCAACCATTGATAATGATAACCTAATCCCAAACGCAAGAATTAATACAAGAAATAATCATGATCTGAATTTCCACGTTCCTTATGCTAAAAAGAATGTTTATAAATACTCCTTCTTTCCTCAAACACTAAAAGATTTGAATGCTTTACCATAGCACATTGTACAAGCACCAAGTCTAAACTGTTTAAAAGCTAAACTTGCTAAGCTTGTTAATTGATTTTTTTATTTATAAATATATATATATATATATATATATATATTTTCTCATACTTTTGCTACGCTCGGTTGGCGTTCATGTCCTCTAGAAGGATTTTTGCCGACTTAACCTATTCAGATTCAGATCACGTCACAAACTATTGTCTAATGGTATGATCCTAAAAACACCATTCACGGACGGTACCATTTATCAGTACTGTAATGCCAGCGTTAAAGGGTTAGTTCAGTGGTCAAGCATGTTCATCTTATATGAAATAGGGCTTCAAAAACAAAATGGTGGGGAAAGTGTTCAAAAATCTTATCCTGGTAAGGAGATATTTAAGTTTCAAGTTTGGTATCATTTATGTAGGAACAACTGAAATCAGACTACTTGTGACGTCAGACCCTCAGATTCCTCAAAGTCTTTATGCATTTTAAAGAAAGTTTATTTAGTCTTTTCATTATCTGAATTATTTTTCTCCAAACTTTCTTCAGGTGGTATAATAATAATAATGATAAATAAAACTTATAATGCGCACGTATCCACCCAGAAGGTGCTCAAGGCGCCGTACAATGTGAAAAACATAAAGAAATAACAATACAAAAATTAACAAAAACATACATAGGGGTGTACACATGCACATACACCCATATATGTATACACAAAAACAATATTAAATAAAAGCTTTAGACATGAGATGTGTTTTTAGATTTGTTTTAAAAGTAGCAAGAGAATTGGATGATCTGACATGAAGGGGTAATTGATTCCACAACTGTGGTGCAGCTATACCAAAAGACCTATCACCCCATGAGTGGTTAGATTTTTGTTCACATAAAAGTAATTTGTCACTGGATTGAAGAGCACGAGTTGAAATATATGATTTTAAAAGGTCAGAGATATAATTTGGAGCACACCCAATCAACGATTTGTAAACAATAAGCAGTATTTTATATATTATCCTATATGACACAGGAAGCCAATGCAAGTCTTTTAGGATTGGAGTAATGTGACAAGATTTCTTTGAGAGCGTTACAAGGCGTGCAGCAGAGTTTTGAATCAGCTGAAGGCGGTGAATTTGTTTTTGAGGAAGACCATACAGTAGAGAATTTCCCATATCTAGACATGAAGTTACAAAAGAATGTATGATTTGAACAGTAGCAGTAGAGTCAAGATATTTCCTTTTTTTACCAATGTTTCGAAGATGAAAAGCAGCAGTGCGGGTAACCCGTGAAATATGAGAGTTCATACTATGGTATATTATAAATACCCATCCTAGATTCAGATTTATTACTTTTTAGACATATCCCATGGTTTTTAAGCCACAAAATTGCAGGACAAAATATGATAGAATGCATAAAGACTGAGGAATCTGAGGCTATGACATCACAAGTAGTCTGATTTCAGTCATTTCTATACAAATAATACCAAACTTGAAACTTTAATATCTCCTTAACAGGATAAGATTTTTGAATGCTTTCTTCATCATTTTGTTTCTTTTGAAGTCCTCTTTTATATCAGATAGACTTGCTTGACCCCTGCACTAATCCTTTAAGCCCACGTTAAGCCTCTGATAATCAAAACAACGGAAATGGCAAAACCGCAGAACTTGTTTATCGAAAGCTTATTATGCTGTGTTGTGTAATTATACTACTATTAATATCACTGAGGAAATTCTGGCACTGATTTACTCTTCGGGTTGACTTTTGGTGTGGTGTGTCATACTTGTAACAGGCAGTTCCAGCAAAAATGTGCATGGAGAAAGAGGGGAGGGGGCAGTGACATATGGGTTTAAGATTCGGGAGGGCTTCATAATTTGAGATTAAGATTCGGTAGGGGAGGGGGTCGGTCCGAGATTTGAGATTGGGAAACAGGAGAGGGGCGCCCGTGATTTGAAATTGGGAATTGGTGTGTCTGTGATTTGGCAGGATTGGGAATTGGGGGATCCAGGGGTGTTAGTGGGGTCCCTGATAGGATTGGGCTTCAAGGAGTGGGGGTCCGTGATATGATTCGAGAGGCGGGTCAGTGATAAGATTCATGAGAGGGGGTCCTTGATTTGGCATACAGGGATGAGTCTGTGATAGGATTTGAGATTACTAATTTGGTATTCAAAGGGGAGGGGGGAAGATCCGGGGTAAGGGTCCATGATATGATTCGTATTTAACACAAATAGTTTCCTTTACTACAGTACTTTCCTTTACTACAGTACTTTTTGCTCCATCACTGAGCTAAAATAACATATTATAATACCAATGGATTATCATCAATTTGGATTTGGTAAACAACTTACAATCAGATAAGTGTAACTGAAGAGGTGACTGACACCCCATGAAGCTATCACGCTTTTTATTTTCTACAGTAAGTTAAAGGACTTGGAAATTTAGAGGCTTCATGGGCTAAAGTTGTTTTAGATATGATCTTAACCATTAAACAGCAAATAATTCCTATCAAAATTGGTTAAAAATTGACCACTTTACAGCATTTTTAATTATTTCCTGTTATTGCGCATTGACATCATCATTGACAACAATGGAGGACGGATCTTACGTCACCTTTCGTAAAACCATATTTTTTTTATTCCAGTCCACTGCTAATCATGTTTGAAATATAACATCAAATTGAGGGCAATTTCTTTCTTTTTAGGAAGGGGGGGGGGAGGGGGGGGGGGTGGGGGATCTTGGTCTCACCCTAAATCATCAGTTATCTAGAATAGACATTCTAAAATTCACAAGTGGCTGAAATTGAAGCACAGAATTTAAAGAATTACATAAAGATTTTGAGATGTGTTCTTCTCACTATATCAGACATTCCGCAAAAATTACAAATTTTGAAACTTTGTTTGGTCATAACTTGAAAACTAAATAAGCTTTTTACAAATTCTAAACACTACTGTATTCCACTTAGAGTTTCATGCTCTTTCACATAACTTAAATAAGCTACTGCAAGATGTCCATAGTCCTTAACCAAGAAAATGTCCCTTGATCCCTATAGAAACCTCTCTATCATACAAAAGATGATTCACAGAGACTGTAAGAATATAATTTGTTTCACAGATATTCCCTAAATAAGAGGATGTACCTGGAGATAAACAAAGGTGACAGACTGTTTGTAACAACAATTGCAAAATATAATAATTTGTGGAAAGACAAGCAGCTAGCCCTAAACTAATTCCTTTTTAAAGTTTATAACAGTATCCCTGTATCCCTGTTGTATTACTTATGACAATTAATCAACAATCTTTAACTAATAAAGTAGCACAAGTAATAGGGAATTAAATGTTTTCTGTTTTGGATCTTTAGTAATTAGAAAGGAATGGTTAATTTACATGTATTCTGTGATCTCAAATAAAATGACAATGCCCTGTGATACACCTATAACGACCACAAAGAAAACTTCTCAGGAAAGTTTGATACAATTTCTTTTCAAAGCAGTTGGGGAAAAATAAGAGCAGAAACTAACATAATTATACTTAACTTTTGGTCTTGTGTTGTTTTCAATCATTGTTGTAAATTTCTTGATGATGTAGGCTTTTAATCAACCCAGCTTTCCCTACTTGTTGAAGAATGTAATAACATTTCACTTCAAGGAATAGGGAAAGAAGGAATAACTTTAGCCGGTTCATTCCGAAAACACCATGTTCACTACCAGTCACAGCAAGTGCTCTGAAATGGTCAAGATATTACCTGTAAACAAAGAAAGAGCGGAATATAATTTTATCTATTCATTTGATGGGTGTTTTTGAATTTAAGTGCCTTCACTGCCTTGTGAATTACATGCTGGAGCCTAGTCCTTACTACATGTCAGTTAAACTGAGACCGCAAATACTGATTAATCCCAAAACACTATCGTAAATGTTTAAAAGTTGAATGTTGTACTGATTTCTCTCTTATTTACATTTGAAGTGCTCCAGCTGACCTTTTTGGCCGTAATTGGTAACCTGCCCTTTTCTGGATTTACGATACGATGAAATTAAACAATTACTGGTTTACTATAATTTTTTCGTAGGCACTGGTAATACATTTCACTCATTTAACAAAGATCACAGTTGCAGCTTTCGTCATTATACATATACATGACTATCTTCTCACACGGATTTCATTAAGCTGCAAATCCTGTAATTCATGTACTGTATCAACACAAAATGGTCATTGTGGTCAACTTAAAAATTAACAATTCTGTGCCGAAGCAGCTCAGAATGGGGCAAAATGTGTTGGTTTGTTTGTTTGTTTGATGAAGGCTCAATGGCACCACGACAACAAGGGACAAATTGTGCCTCAGAGGTCAGATCATTCTAAAAGGTAGGAAGGAAAGGAAACAGGGAGAGAATAAGAAAAATACAAGAGCAAAATGTCAGAAAGCTGTGATCGATAAAGGAGGTGCATGGGTGAAAAGAAAAAAAAAGTAGAGGGGGTGGAAGAGGAGATTTAAATATGGTTGTAGAGGGAAGCATGATAAAGGAAGGAGATAATTTCATCCGGAGGGTTTTCTGAAAGAACTCGGCAATTGAGTTGTGGGGAGCGAGGGAAGCTCTGGAAAGGTTGTACAGGGGGCAAGCAAGGAGCACGTAATGGACTGTGAGGGTGCAATGGCAATTGTTGCAGAGGGGTTGGGGGGAGCCAATAAGGAGGTGGGAGTGAGTGAAGTGGGTGTGACCTATTCTAAGATGGGTACTATGAACGTTCTCGATACGAGAGAGGTTGTTGATGGTGGGTTTGATCGGAATGGTGGGCTGGATGACGTGGAGTTTGTTATCAATTTAGGAGTTCCATGAGGTTTGCCAGCTGGTCACGAACAAGGGAAGTGATAAGCGGTTTGATATCAGGAAGGGTTTTGGGAAAAGGGGTAGGGGGAGGTTGAGGGCAAGTTTAGCGGCTGTATCAGCCCTGTCATTGCCAGGGATGCCAAAATGGCTGGGTATCCAGAAGAAAAGAATACTTTTCCTGCAGAGGGTGGGCGAAAGGAGTTTCCAGAGGAGGTGAGATGTGAAATTATCCCATTTAAGAATAAGTAAAGTAGTAAGAACAGCCTCTGAGTCGGAAAAATAGCAAAGTGGCTGAGCGGAGTTGAATAACAATAAAGTTGAGGGCGAGGAGAATGGCCTTTGCCTCGGCTGAAAAGATGCACGAGTAGTCGGAAAGTCTGCTACTGGAGGTGATGTCTTGGATGACGGCAACAGCGGCTGTCTTGTTGCCTTCCTTGGAGCCATCAGTATAGATGGAGGTGTAGTTTGAGAGTTTGTCTTTGATTTGGTTGTGGAGATTGATGAGGTTAGAGTGGGTTTGGATTTTGTGATGAGTGGAGAGGCACAGGTGGATAGAAGGGAAGGGGGTGGCCCAAGGAGGGAAAGTGGGCCTGGAGAAAGTGCAGAGAGTGGCGGGGTTGATGCTGAGATGGAAGAGATCTGATTTCATGCGCAAGCTTAAGAGAGGAGATAGGGTTTTAGTCCTATCAAAGAGAGTGGAGAAATTGGGGTACCTAATGAGGTTGTAAACAGGGTTCTGGGTGTTGGTGAGGACTCTAAAAGCATAGGAAAGCTTTCTACATCTAAGTAGAAAGGGGGGTTCGTTGGCTTCAACATGAAGGCTGGTGATTGGGGACGTCCTGTAGGCACCTAGACAAAGCCTGAGGGCTTCATTTTGAATGGTGTTGATATGGTTGAGGTATGAGTTGTGAGCGGCACAGCAGACAATATTGGCATAGTCCAGCTTGGCACGAATGGTGAGCCTGAAGATTTTGAGGGGAGCATGGTAGTTCGCACCGAAAGTGGTGTTGGAGAGGAGGCGGAGAATGTTGAGGGAGCTGTTGCATTTTACTTTCAGGTTGGGTGATGTGTTGCTTGTAGGAGAGCTTGGGGTCTGGAGGTAAACCCAGGAACTTCTAGTTCAACTTTAGGGATGCGATTGCCATTGAGCACGAGGTACGGGTTGGGGTGGAGGTTGTTGAAATGACAGAAGTGCATGCAGACTGTCTTGTCTTTGGAGAATTTAAAACTGTTATTGTTGCACCAGACTTGCAGCTGGTTGAGGCTGAATTGGAGTCTACTTCCGATAAGGGAAAAGCTAGGGGAGGAGTAGAAGATGGTGAAGTCGTCCACGTAGAGGGTACGTTTGATATTGGGGCCAAGGTTGTCTGCGCTGTCATTAATGCCGAGATTGAAGAGAGTGGGAGAGAGGATGCTGCCTTGGGGGACGCCTTCTTCTGGGAATAGGGGTTGGAGAGGGTGTGGCCAATACGAACTTGGAACTGCCTGGGTGAGAGAAAATTGTGAATAAAGATGGCCTCTGAGGCCGATGGTGTAAAGTTTGCAGATGCCGTATCTCCAAGTAGTGTCGAAAGCTTTCTCAAGGTCCAAAAAAAAAAATGGCAGTGAGGTGTTCCTTTTTTGCAAAGGATTCCCGGATAGCGGTGTCGAGCGTAATTAACTGGTGTAGGGTATTTCAACGTCTCCAGAAGCTGCTTTGGTGAGGGGGGAGGATTCTGTTGGTATCAAGAAACCAGTTTAGTCTGTGATTAATGATTCTTTCCATAATTTCACAGAGACAGCAGGTGAGGGCGATGGGGCAGTAGTTGGAGGGGTCGGTACTGTCCTTTCCAGGTTTTAGGACATGGGTGACGATAGCTGTCCTCCAGATAGGGGGAAAAGAGTGTAAGGACCAAATGTGGTTGAGGATGGTGAGTAGGGTAGTGGTGGCCTTGTTGGGGAGGTGTTTCAGGAACTAGTAGGGGATGTTATCTGGACCCTTGGGATACAGCCAGCGTCGTGGATGGCTTGCTTTAATTCAGAAAGGGTGAGAGGGGTATTGTAGCTCTCGGAGTTGTCGGAGGGAAAGGTGATACTCCAGACTTCATCGCGAGCTTTTTGGTTTTGAAAGCATTGCAGTAGTTGGCCGAGGACCAGAGGTTGCGCTATGATTTTTTGCCTGGCGTATTTGGTAATGACAAGCCCGTGAAGTTCGGCGTATTTGGTAAATTTGCTGTCTTATGTAAAGGGCATCGCCTAATGTACAGGGCATTGCACGCTAGCGAAGCATGCAAGTAATTGTTAACACACACTTGTGAAGGCCTGCCTTGCTAAAGTGAATGAAAATTGCACTTAAAATATTAAAACATTACAAAAACGGACAATTATCATCATAAAAAATATTAAGAAAAAGTTCATACCCAATCCTTGTTAAATGTTGGTTGTTGAATCATGAAATTTAGGTTAACAATCTCAAAATAAACTAGAAAATACTTTTGTTTATCGTATCCCAACTTTCATGAAGCTTTAGCGAACATTGACTAATTGTCAATGATAATATACTATTCAGATCTCGACCACACCTACTTCTTTACAGTATAGTAACTTGACTTGCAGACTGTGATCACTTCAAAGATACACAATTAACACAATAGAGGAGGAAAGTAGAATCCTTATTGACAGCCTGCATTCAAAACTACAGCAAAACTTTCACATACACTGTACAGAGTACCTACATCATGCATAGGGCCTAGGGTCCATGTACTAGCCTATATGTGTTTATGTACAGCACTACGAGCATGTTGAATCATTCAGCCGTAAGTCTCGTAGGTGTGTCATCTTTCTTTTATCTATGAGTAATTCAAAACCATTTTTGTGTGAAATAAAACTTTGAATCGCATCAGAGAGGTAAGATGTTCATGATATGATTTTCATTTATGTTAATGAACAACTCTGGCATAAAATTCCACATGCTCTTACTAAATCTTACAACGCAGGTACAACCTGTGTCGTTAGAAATTTCAGCCATGGCGTAATATATGACAAATTCGTCGTTTAACGCTATCTCTGCCTAGGACGAGATGTTGCTGAAAGAGGGGGCGAGGTGGTTAACGATGTCCTTTTTCGCAGTGAGGTCACCATTCCAGGAGATATAGGATATGGGAGACTTGCCCACCCTGCCGTGGAAGCTGTTAACCATTCTCAAATCTTCTTAGTGGGAGTGTTTGTGGTGAGAAGAGATGAAGTTGTTTCAAGTGTTGGTTACTGTCTTTGATAGTGCGCCTGGCCTTGGCATGGCTGATGCAAAAGAGGTTGAGGTTGTGGGTGGTCGGGCTACTTTTGAAGTTCCTGAGGGCCCCTTTTCCTGTTCTTGATGGTGGTTTAACAGTCATCAGAGAAGCAGGAATTGGTTGGGGGTGATAAGGAAGTTTGGAGGTTTTGGGAATTGAGCAGGCGGTGATGTTGAAGGATATTACTCAAGTTTGACATGGGATCCTCACCGTCAAGGAGCTGGGGGGAGAGGTGTGAGTCACAGAGGGTTTCGAAAAGGGGCCAGTCAGCCTTCTTGAGCTTCCAATTGAGAATGTGGTCAGTGGGGATTTAAAGGTTGAAGTGGTTAAGAAGAAGGTAATGGTCATTACCACAGGGATCAGCAGTGACTCTCCAGCTAAAATCAAGGAGGTTGGGGGAACAGATAGACAGGTCAATACAGGTAAGGGAGCCAGTGGTAAGGTGAAGGAAGGTCGGGGAGTTAGTATTGAGTAAGGAGTGGCTGTGCTGCCGAAGAGTGTTTTCAATGAGCTTGCCTATGGAGGTGGTGGTAATAGAGCCCCACAGAGGGTTGTGGACGTTGAAGTCACCAAGAAGGATGAAGGGGGTGGGAGGGGAGCTGAGAGATGAGGTTGTTAAGGCTGGTTGGCTAAATGTTGGCATTGGGGGAGGGGGGGGGAGATAGATATTGCAAAGAGTGAAAGTTTTGTGGAGGGAGATAGACATACAGATGGCCTGAAGGGCTGTGTAGGATATTATGTCTAACGAGAATGGAGACGGCCCTACAGGCCCTGTTGGCGTCCACTTGATGTTTGTGATAGCAAGCGAAGTTGTTGAGGGAATAATGGTCAGTGGTTTTCAAGAGGGTTTCTTGTAGGCAGAAGACGACTGGGTTGAAGGTGGTGGCCAGAAGGTCAATTTCTTCAGAATTGGCCTTAAGGCTCCTTATGTTCCATTGTATAATGTTGTGAATGTTATTGTTATTGTTTATGTTGCACGCCATAAGGAGGCAGGGGGTTATCTTGAGGAAGATCTGTTGGGTCTGAGTTGGCTTATTTTTCTTTGGATCTGTCCCTGTTTCTTTGGGAACGGCTGTTTTTGAAAGTTGGACGAGAAGTGTCTTTGGTAATCGAACAATCCATGTTCTCTTCAGTGTCATATGTGTGTTTAAGATGACTTTCGAGTACAAATCTAATGAAAATTAGCCTGCAATAAATGAACGCTGCATTTCTGATTTTAGGCATTTAGGAAAACAAGTATGGCTTTTTAATTTTATCACTGGTGTAAGTGGGAATATAAACATTTTGGCAATGTTTTGGCTCAGATAGTGAAACTACTGAAATTGATTTTTTTTTTTCCTTTCACAAAGATTTTGTGCCATGACAAACCGGATATTCCCAAAACTTACCTAGAACGATAAATACCGTCAAGGTTCGCATGCCCATGCAAATTGACATCCATATCATATTACCCAGCCAATTATAAAAATGGCATCTCACACTAAGTCCCACATGGTATCCCATGTACCATATGGAATCCCAGCCCATGTTCTGCATGGCATCCCATCCCATGACCCACATGGCATCCCACCCCATGTCCCACATGGCATCCCACCCCATGTCCTCCTACCCTATGTCCCACATAGCCTCCTACCCTATGTCACACATGGCATCCTACCTTATGTCACACATGGCATCCTACCTTATGTCATACATGGCATCCCAACCTATGTCACACTCTGTGTTACTCGTGGCATCCCCCTATGTCCCACATGTCATTCTACCCTGTTCCACATGGCATCCCACCCCATGCCCCACATGGCAACCCACCCCATGTCCCACATGACATCCCATGCCTTGTCCCACAGGGCATTCCACCATATCTACCATATGGCATATCACCATACAGTGTCTCACATGGCATTCCACCATATCTTCCACATGGCAAACCACCATACAGTGTCTCACATGACATTCCACCATGTCCCACATGGGATTCCACCATATATCCCACATGGCATCCCCCCTATGACCCACATGGATCCCATCCTACATGTATGTCCCACATTAATCCAACCATATGTACCACATGACACCCCTCCCTATGTCCCACATGGCATCCCTCGCTGTGTAACTTTATATGCAAATGACTTGTTGAAATGGGGCGGGACACCGTGTCCCACATGACATCCCATGTCCCACATGAAATTCCATCCCATAGCATTCCACCCTATGTCCTGCATGGCATTCCACCCTATGTCCTGCATGGCATTCCACCACATATCCTACATGACATTCCACCCTGTTTCACACGGCATCCCACCCCATGTCCCACATGGCATCCCACTCGATGTCTCGCATGACGTCCCATAGGCTCCATAAGAAGTCTCATCCTAGCTATCAGCAAACTATGCATGAAAGTGTCAGTTCATATAATAACTTATATGAAAATGAGTTGTTGAATAAGAAAAAAAGGTGGAGTCAAATGATTGTGCCTGATATAGCCTTGGTGTATACAACATGGTAAACATTATATCATATGTCCCTCATGGCCCCCATCCATGTCCCACATGGTATCCCTCTCTATGTAATCACATCCTGTCACACTCCCTGACTAAGCATACTAAATAAGAAAGTCTAGTCAGGTCATATACTGTAACAACTTTATGCAAATGAGCACAATAATAAAGGTGGAGTTTAAAAATCATGCCTGATACAACTGTTGGTGCCCAAATACTTTGAAGAATTGTAAGGATTTTAAATCTCAAAAGATACAAGAGAGACTTGATGATCTCTGAAGAATATTGGAAAATTATATCATTTTACAGTTATCTTCTAAGAAAATATCAAATGTATTGTAGACTTTTTATAGGAAACTAGTCTTCAATCCTGTCTTAAGTATCTCTGAAAAACTTTAACATTTTATAAGGAAATTCTAACCTTCCATAAGGATATCTGAAGAAACTCTCAACTTTTTCTGAGGAACTCTGGAAAAACTTTAACATTTTCTGAGAAAGTCTTAAAAAACTTAAACATTTCTGAGGAAATCTCAGGACAAATCTGTGGATGGCCGGACGGACGTAATCTCCATTACATAGGTTCGCATAATGCTTCGCATGAAAAAAACAACAAGCAAAAGATCACACAAATTACAATTTGTGCAGCTGCAAATACTGATTTGGATGGTGTGCAGCTGTACGGAATTGCGTGACCTTTTTGCAAAATTAGGAAAGATTTCCAGTTTTGTCCCCTAGGAGGAAAGTTTTTGAACATTTTTTGCAGGGAATGGATTGTCAAGGAATTTTTCTTCCCATTTCTAAGTTTCATGACCCAGAATGCAAGTCTTTATATAAGAATCAAAATTCAATAAAAATAATGAGGTTTTTCCTATACATTCTAACATAAATGACCCCTATGGTTGCCATTTTAAGTGTGGCCTATAGTACAAGTAGGCCAAAGTTCGTGTAATTGTATATTTCTCCTTCTTCGACAAAAGATAACAAACTCATTATTTCAGCTGTTAATTAGCTAAATTCACTGTTTTTGAAGACAGGGATGAACTTCAAACAACATAAGCATTCTTGACTAAAGAATAAGGTAAAACATCAGTACGACAGAGAGTGCACTTTTGAAGGTATACCCCCTCCATGATCTTGAAGGTGGAGTCGTTGTTGGTTTTGAGGAACAAAAAGAGTCCTTCTTTTCTTTTTATAAATGCTTAACATTTCAGGATAGAAGGCCAAGTACTATCATAAACTTGTCCATCCTCTGCATGTGTAGTCGTAGTTGAGTAAAGAACTTCTCCTTTGTTTGCAGGCATAATCGTACTCATAGTGCGCAAAAACGATGCAACATGAAGATTATTATTAGTGACTTCGACTGCGCCTGTGCGAGCATAGTGGATACTTTTAATTTTGTGTTATGAGTCTGCACATAAGCTGTGGGATGGTACTGGCGGTAGTAGGCCTACTGAAGGCTACTATCGTTAGGCTTAGATATTGACAGGGTAAAATATTTCTGACAATGCAAAAACAATTAGCCTACTAACGTTAGGCAAATGCCCTTTCTTTACAAACAATTTTTTATTTTTTATTAATTACTTAGGCCTATAGCCACAGGTGTTCCTAGCATTATGGCAACCTATATACTTAATATAAATATATATAAAAAGGTAGGTCACTTTTTAAAGCGACTTTCGAACTGTATATGGAAATTCCTTTTCTGACCACTCGTGAATCTTAATTAATTTTTTGACTCAACTCACGTTTGCTGGAGACTCCCCTTGTTCGTTTTTAAGCCACAGTATTTGTTCTTTTTTAAGATGAGATGTACAAACGATTGATTTTCTACCGACATTACAGTGTACAACTTCCCAACAATTTTCCGCAAACCAAACAAACGTTGCAATGACGTCGTGAAGAAGCAACACTTCAATGCCTAACGTTAGACACCTAAGCTACCTCCAGTCCTGACTTCCAATTTCTTATTTTTTTAGGTTCTACAGTAATTTAGACCTATCGAGTATTAGACTAGCACTACAGCCCAAGTTCAGTAATAGAACAGACTAGTGGGCCTACACTACTAACGTACTAGTCTTAGACTAGCACAACACTGATGTGGCCTAACGTTAATGGTCACTAGCCTAGTACTAGTTAGTCAGATAACATATGACTGTGTACAGTAGCCATATGCATCGGCTGTACACAGTCAGAAGTCGTTATGCAAATTATAACGTGGAAAACGTTTGCATTGCTCAACATAATAGCGTAACCAAATATTGACGACGCACGGCTTAAAATAAGCCTTTCCGCAACAAATTTGTAATTAAAAGTTAAAAAAATTGTCCTGTGTAAAAATAGCAGGAACATACTCAAAAAAACTTATTTTAATGGGCACTTACGTTTTAAACCTCAATGGCTGTTGTAAATTGGTTAAAATAAGAAATTATTTCGCTGATCCTTCTCGGCAATGGTTCACTGTACAAAGTGTTGAAGTGTCTGTACCTAATTAATTGAAAACACTGCGAACGTCCAAGCGTCAAAAGTATCCGCGGGCAAACACCACTAAATCGAACAACTAGCATGCGTACCAATAATAACAAAGCTTGGATGTTGAAATTATGAAAGAGATCTGACAACAATACGTAACATATACCACATGGTGAATGTATAAGAGAATAATAAGCATATCGGTCACTGTTGTTATTGTACACAGGCGGGATTTGAGAGGAAAATTTAAAGGAAGGCCCCCTTCCCCACACACACACACACTATTCCCGAATTTGTACCTTTTGTACAATTATTTCCTTCTTCTTGTTATTAGCAGGGGCCAATCTAACTTAAGAAGCATGCTAGTGACACTGGATTTATATGAGTCTGCCATACAGAGCCTGGCTGCTCTCCTTTGAATAGATTCAAGTTTATCCACATCGCACTGGTGATGGGGGTCCCAGACAGCTGATGCGTACTCAAGTACTGGCCTGACTAGAGCTTTATAAGCAGCGCATTTAACGTCGATGGGACAGTTTAAGAATAAGAGGTTACGTTTTAAAAGGCCAAGTACAGAGTTAGCTTTCTTGGTTATGTTAGGTATATGTTTATCCCATCTAAGTTTATTATCAATTTCAAAACCTAGGTATGGGTGGGAGTTGACATGTTTTAGTGGCTGGTTGCATAAGGTATAAACAGGCGATTTAAAGCATTTCTTAGAGGAAATTGACAAGATGTAGCATTTAGAGGGGTTGAAATCCATTTGCCATTTGTTTTGCCATTGCTCAAGTTTAAGATCATCTTGGAGGATTTGTTGATCAGAGGGGTTATCAATTGTTCTGTACACAAGGCAGTCATCAGCAAACAACCTAACTGTGCTGTTTATAATTATCAGGGATGTCACTTACACATAAAAGGAAAAGTAATGGACCCAAGACAGTACCTTGTGGTACACTGGATAAAACCTGTTTGGAATCAGAGATTTCACCATCACAGACAACACGCTGGATGCGGTTGTTGAGCAATAATTCAAACCAGGCCAGAAGATTTCCATCAATGCCATAAGCCCCTAGGCGGAAAGTTTGGATAACATTAACAGGCGCTGGTGTGGGACTTTAAATCATTCAAATTCATTCCTTTTTGTTGTATATAAGTTAATAAGGAGATAAAATTGTATTTAGTATTAGTTTACAATATAATTGTCATCAAATTGGTAGCTCGTCAGTACTATTTTTAACAGTTTTGCCATCATAATTTGTAAAAGTGTTGGACGTATGCAGTCGGGAATCTGACCTCGCAAATTCTCGAATTTTCAACAATTATTGCGCAATCGAAAATTTGAATTTAGAACCTTCGTGACCTAAAGACAGACTTTAAAATTGATCGCTAATTTCCGAAACTTCCTTTTCAAAATAAACCTCGCATTTAAGACAGAATATAGGTTAAGGTTTCATTGTAAACCTGATCGAAACATATTTATATCATTTTGCCGTAGTAACGAATAATTCTTTTCGTTACGGCGATAGTCCATACAATTTCCTTGAGCAATGTGTTCTTCCGGTAGACAAAAATCAGGTCAAAATCGTATTTCACATTTGTGAAAGTAAATGAGTTTTTCCACACTTGATATTTCTACATATATAAACAAATTAACAGGAAATCTGCAATATGATATTTACTAATACGACCTGTACCAGATGTTTTATTTCCAATTTTACGTAACAGCGGCCATTTTGTTTGGGGTCAGCCTGTAGGTCAAAGCGTCACAGAAAAATGAATATGCATGAGGAAGATGACGTAGAACAGCTAAATATGGTACATTTGCTGAATTTGCATATCTCCTTCATAGTCTTACTACAACGTAAAATTATGGATTTTCTAGGGGAAGTCGATGAGCATGGCCTATTTTGAACAAAATGCGGAAATTAAATTACAAGTACATCAATTAAATCATTTTATTGATTAGTTTAATGATGAAAGTTGAGAAAAAATCAATGGGGTATAATCAGCATTTGAAAAAGGTCAAGAGGGAACAAAATTAATTAAGAAGGGGAGGGGGTCAAGCAACCATTGTGGATGCACCTATACACTCAATGTCAGCCTGACCAGAACAAGGTCATGGACACTGCCCACTTTTTTATTGAAAAATGAACTAATATAAAATATGAATAACCACACTTACCACTTCTTGACATTAGCAGGGGTGGGGCCAGGCGGGGTATATCTCCCCAAGGCCGCCGAGGGGTTACAAATATTTTGGGGCCCGAGCAATTTGGGGCCGAAAAATATAACGTTAAAATCCAATATAAAGGGATCCGGTTACACTCATTTTTCCACTGTCTACCGACTGTGGTGTGACGGTTATCATACACGTCTACAGACCACGAGGCCCTGGGTTCAAGCCTGGGTTGGATAGACACGCCAGTGCACCACAACTGGGTTATCAAAGGCCGTGGACATTGACTTAGTTGTCGATGTTATGTCTGTCGGTACGTCGTACCTGTGTTCTCATCCGGGTCGTAGTAAGCGTTTCGTAAAAGCATTGTTACTATCATAACCAAATACGCAGGCGACAACCCCGTCATTGTAATTGTGTGTTCACTCGTCGTTGTCGGCGACTCATTTTCCCCTGGGCCCAGCCCCAAGTCAGCAATCCTCTCGGCGGTCCTGATCCCCCCACTCTCGGGACCTGTAGCCCACCCGTCGGAAATTTTTTGGGGCATTCGTCGGGAACAGGTCTAAATGTTTTAGTACATAACCAAATCCTGGCACCACCCCTGCATTAAAGGAATATTCCACTCAAATTTCATGTTTACATAAGTGATAGACAAAAGAGGAAGCAGATTGGTAAAAACCCCATGTATTTAGCTTGTTCAAATATTACTGCACAAAATCCAATTCTTGAACTTGTAGAAGTGCCTCACACACATCACTTCCACTCAAATGGCAATCAAATGTGGATTTCTCTTATTGAAATTTGACTCTATTATTTCGCACAATTATATGTTCAAATGTTAAATGGAAAAAATATTTTGATAATTCCTTAAAAATCTTCGGAAAATTTTCTCAGATCATATAAAAACTAGGACCTCAAAATTCAAATAAATAAATAAGGTTTTTAACAACTTCTGGGGTTAGTTGTAAGAGTGGCTTAGATTTCATAGAACAGTCACTTTTCGATGTGCAAGAAAAATAGTTTGTGTCCTTACTTCTTGTAGGAACTATTATGGACATGATGGGGTTTCACTAAAAAAATTGTATTGTCCTCCACCAAATATATAAAGATGAAATTTTACTGGAATATTCCTTTAATAACATCAACGATGATGAATGTTTAAGGTCAAGGGGTTTATGTTCACTTGGGATGGGAGTATACTCCATAATCATCTTTTTTGATGGTACCACTCAAAGACTAAGGAAGTTATAAGTTAATTTCATCAGTGACATTAGCCAACGCTTTTTCCCGATTCAAATGATGCAAGTGGATAGGAGCCAATGGTGGGCTGTAGGATGGTACATTAAACCATCACAGATTCACTCATCCATTATTACAGTTTGGGTGGAGCAGAGATAACCAAGATAAGGTGGCATGCCCAAGGACCCATCAAAGATGCTCTGCTGGGAATGGAATCCAGGAACCCTTCTCCTTAACCACTGTATTCTCTACCATCATATGCAGGTGTTAACAGAAAATTTGCACTGCCATCTTCATCTTTGGTCAATATCAAATAATTGGGCGACCCTGCAAGTCTATTGTTTCTGCAGCATCTGCACTGACTAAGTGATGATTATTCTAAATCTGATTCATACAAACAAATTGAGCTTCATAACAAGGAAGTATGCAAAGTAACAGACAAAAAAAAGAACAAACACAATTTTTTTTCTTTCAAAATTTTCTTCACTTAAACATTGAATTCAATATGTACATAAAACATTTGCTTGTTTCAAATGAACTAAAATCATATTTTTAAACAACTGCACTTAAATATATGCATTTAAACAAACTTATATACGTACAGCCTCATACCTCCCTGGTGGATACAGGAAGATTTGCTTAGAACATAAAAATATTAACATGCATCTTAATAAGAATCTATCAAGGAAAGATACAACACAATTACCGGCAACTATACTAACCGCAATATATACACAAAAATAGGTGCATGATGGAATCTTCTGCCTCTTTTACAACATTTATATTGAATACATTTATCAATATACATGTATGAACTGTGCCCATACAACCCTGGGCCTTCCTAAATATTAACATCCAACATTAATCATGTTAAAAATCTTATAAAGGTGTGACTCTCTCAAGGAAGATTTAAATACAAATAAAAAAAATTGTATAAATACCCACAGGTAACTTATTTCAAAAGTTTAACAACTTGGTACAAACAATGTGAATATTAGCAAAATTAATTATAGTGAAAGACAACCGTCATATTTTCAAGTATGGCAAACAAAAGCATATGCTTCTTCTCCACACATAACTCTATGCCTGGTTTGAAATGCATCCCTGATTTGAAATACATTCCTGATTTGAAACACATCCCTGATTTGATAACATTATTGAATTTCAGCAAGGTGACATTGAATACAAAGCCCATAGCCTTTAATCAAACAACATTCTTGGGTTGCGAGTATGCTACAAAACTTAATATTTTATACACAAATTAAAAAGTTAACATGTAAGTTTATATACATGTACTTGATGGATAACAATACACAATAGAAACTCAAAATATTTACAAATAAATGTATACACATTTGTTAACAGCTCTATCCTTCATGAATAATAAAAATATAAAATCAAACTCTCATGTAATTTTGCACACATCTATGTGCAAGATACTCCTTTGACATCAAAAGGATGATCAAATCATTGTGATTGCATAGTTCTTGGAATGTTTGTTTGTTTGTATATTCAGAAATATTTGGAATATTTAGGAAAAGAAATATCCTCCAAAGACCTTTCAATAACAATGCGATAAATATATATTGATCAGCATACTAGAATACATTTTAATCAATCAATATTTAATAAATCCTTTGGCACATATGTTTAAAGTGGAATGTACCACATTTGCTACAACAGCCAATTTGAAGCATGCAAGAGAACACTTAACAATGCAATTATTTCTTGTCAAAGTATTGTCATTGTTGTAAACGTTTTCTGTTTAAAGTAATTACGTCATATATTATGTTTATTTTAATTGCACCAAACAAGAGGAAAGTTCATGGCAAAATTAAACTTCCAACACCATTTCACCCTTACAATAAAATTTCAATTAAAAATCACACACAAAAAAAATACTAAAGCATATATATATCCTCTTTCAAAATTTGACACTTACGTTCACAATAAAACACTATCTGCCATAGAAAATTGATCTACCGGTAGTCTAGTTGTAATGAAATTGAGTTGCACAGCTTGACTTACAAAATAATAATGAGAAAAATAGGCAAGCTAAAAGCGCATGCAGGCAAGCATAATTACACATGGAATGTGTAATAGAACCAGAAAACAAAAGTTTTTTAGGCTCCCAATTCACTCTTTATCTTGTGTGGAAAAAAAAGTTGAACAAAATAGTTATTCCAAACCATATCAACAAATACTGCATGTATTGTACAGAATATAAAACACACCATTCATGTTTTCCACACATGATGTTTATTTACTGTTACTTCAAGATTTCCATTGCAAACCCCCATTCACTTGTTTATGCCAAACTCTATTGCACAATAAGCAGCATACATTTTTGTATATGTTCAATCTTTAAATGATAGTGAACTTGCTTGTTTGTTAGTTTATATGTGATAAACAGCACTTAAACAGTCAGTATGATGTGCCCAATAAACTGTGATGCAAGATGCAGATTTAATGAGATTTAGAATAAGGATAAGTGGGTGTTATTCAAGAGTTGTAAACGAGTAACTAATTTTGTGACTGGAGTTGCTCACTCAGTTTTGTAAATTGGGACCCGAATGAAGACTTGATACAACTCTGGTGTAATTAGCACATGAGTCATACATGTAATGTGAAGATCTTGCATGAAAGTGAGTCATGGCCCTCATGGGCTACCTAAAAATTGGAATATAACACCAACGCTGTGGTAAATTAGGTTCATAGGGGCCAGGCATGTGCTTCCCTTGTCTGACAAGAGCATGTAATTTGCATATGCCCTCTATGTATCAAGACATGATAAAATGAAAGCTGGTCTTCAATGGACCTCCTTTTTACATTCAATATACTTTGGGGATACAAAAGGAATGCTGAGCCAAGCTTACGTGATTGAAATGGCTCATAATACTCACCAACACATGGGAGGGGAAGAAGGAGGATGACGATGATGATGGAAAAGGAGTGAGTTTAAGAGGTATGATCCTTGATAAATAAAAGGTGCTTTAAGAGAATGGGGCTAAGGATATGATCTCATAGATTTTCATTTTTTTTTTATGGTAGAGTAGAAAAACAGATTAAAAGTGGTGAAAAAAACGTTTGATTATGAGTTATGTTGGCACTTACCTACATATCACCCTTTACCTGCAATCATGCATCCACAAAAATGCCATTTAAAGCAAAAACAATGTATTTAGTAAAAAAGAAAGTAGCAAAGAATTTGAATGGAAATGATTATATGAATCACAGAGCTGAAATTCAAGGTGTTTTTAAAAACAATTCTCTATTTTCATATCATTATTTAAACTATTAATTTTGAATGGATTTTTTTTTTGAACCAAGCTGTTTCTGGAAGTTTTTCTACAATCTATGAAAGGAATGTTAAATATAATTTCCTTTAAAAGTGGAGAGGCTTGGGATTAAGAAGAAAGTAAAGAGTGGTAGATGTTGAGGTAGAAGCATGTTTTAGTGCTATGAAGGAGGTTCAGGATAGTGTTTGAAGAGTTCACGTTAAATTTAGAACTCAGAAAGCATGTGATACATACAAACCTTATCCTATACAAACCAATTTGAGAGTTTTTTCATAGTGACAGAGGCGAAAGCTGTCTTCAGATCTTCATATTTAACATACAGTGTTTGTATTTTATATTTAAATAAATTTTTAGACAATTCTAAAATAAAATGGATGAGTATGTTCATACAACTTGTAAGAATTAAGAATAACAGAAAGTGTTTTTTTTTAAATTATATAGTAGGCTTTTCACGAGACACAAGATATTCATTTTGATCTTTTTGGCATGAAATCGCCTACTTATATGTTAAATATGAAGCAAGATTGACCACACCTGTATCGAGCAACCTGTGAATGAAAAGATTTATTGTATGATTAATACAGCAAATGTCTCATAAACATAAAATAGGCTAGGGCTGTCATGATATTGATTAATTACTGCTATATTTCTTTCTTAAACAAACAAAAATAAATTGTTGAAGTATCACAGCATTTTTTTAATATTTAAATATACTTTTTAGAAATGAACTTTCTTATTTAAGGACGTTGTTTAAACTTTGAATGAACCAATAATTGAAAAGTGCTAGATACTTTAAGTAATTGTGTGTCCTTAACATTTTGAGTTTATGCCAGATGTTTGAGTGGACATATTTCCTATATCACCATTTGTTAAAGATTGTGATTTAAATTATTACACATATAATTATAGAAAGGACACATGCCTATCCCATGTTCACTTCAGTGGGCCCTTTAATACTCCAACTCGGATTGATTTATTCACAGTCAGAGTGATTTATTCAGTCGGAGTGATTTATTCGCAGTTGGGGTGATTTTTCGCAAGCCGGAGTGATATATTTGCAGTAAGAGTGATTTTATTCACAGGGCAGTCCTGCGAATAACCACACAGTATTCTTAAGCCCATACCGGAAAACATGTACTGTAGGTTATGCACTTGTCAATTGTATGACCCACCCCACTACCCCCAGACAGGGTGCGTCATTGACCATTTTTGCATATGCAAAACGTGGATTTGACCACCCCTCAGTCACTTCGGTGACTGACAAAGACTTACATATATAAATGACCCACACCACAGTCAAAAAACTGACGCGCAATTGACGCACGTGACAGTAAAAAAAATGACGGACATACGATGAAAAATGACGCACATACTGTCTTAGGTGTTGCCTAATGACTTACCGTGAGTGACTCACCCCTTTAGTCATTTAAGTGACTCACATCAGTGGAAAAATGACTGACCATGACGCACCCCAGAGTCACACATATGACTGACCAAACCTTCGCAGTGACGCACACGTGGGACAAAATTTGGAATGCAGTGACCCACCTTTGACTCACCCATGCCGGGGTAGTGGGGTGGGTCATACAATTGACAAGTACTTTACGCCGAAGATAATCGGCGTTGAGCGTACATGGGCAGTTTTAAATGCTTCAGCGTAATTGGGCTTTAAAAGTTGGCAAAAGCAATAAAGTACATTAAGCTAGAATATCTGGTGTGGCGTAAATAAAAACAATCAGAAGTTCCTGGCGTAAATCTTTGGCATGAATGAGGAAACAAACTTTCCAGTATTAATGAGTAAGACTATCGGTGACTCAAGCCAGCCATGAAAATTGTGTGGGTTAGGTTAGGGTATGCCCAGGTCCTAGTTCATATTATTGTCACGGCTGCCCAGCTTCATACTAGTAATTATCATCATACATTTATGATAGGCCTATACAATTGTAAGCTGCATAAATAAAGAAAAAATATATAGGCCGGCCTAAATTTAAAATAATCCAATTAATGATTTATCAGGGTTGGTCTTGGACTAGTATAAGCTTCAAATTGATAGGGACCTTGCCGATTATTGTTTCTGAAGTGTTTACAACTTCCATGATCGGTGCAAAATACTCTGAAGTCACAGAGGACCTACTGCAAACAGTGCACAGTAACTTGGATAAGTCACTGACAAAATCTTGTAGGCCTAACAGCCTACCGTTACCATTTAACGTTAACGATAACATTAGGCTTTATTTAGGTTTTTATCTCACGTAAAATCATGGTCGAGATCAGACTTCAAGTTAAGTACTTTCTTATTCATGAAGATGGATGAATTTAATATATGTGTAATTTCAAAGCCTTTTATAAACGACAAAAATATTCAATTGATCATCCGAATTATAATACGGCAAAGTTTTAAATAGAAAATTACCTGTTTGGTTTCAGCCAAATTCTTGAGCTTACAATTCCAAGTTCGGAAATCCTCGAGAAAATTGATCGACAAGCAGGCGGGGCTTCTATTTATACGTCAGTTAATACTTCCCATATATAGGAACAATTTGTTCAAATTTGGGGTTTCTTGCATAAATTCAAGAGTTCATAACCTCATTTGCAAAAATGAGTGACAGATTTTAGATCGTAAGCCATCCTCTTTACAAAGCCGGAAGTGCTTCTTAGGTCACGGCGTCCGCAAAATGAAAATTACTCATTAACGGTCTCAGGGAGAGAGCAGATTCCCGACTGTATGATAGTTCAAAATGAAAATCCCAATGGAAGTTTGTGTTGTCTCACTCAGCATTGCAACTTGCAAGTAGTGTGTAGCATGTAGCCTAGGGCATATACTGTAGGCCTATCACAGTCAACGACGTTAGGCTAGGCCTAGTTGTTATGATGAGTTGAGAGTGAGCGTGAGACCAAGAACAATTATGGTCAAGTACTGACAACTAGACTTACTTTCATATACCTATCTAAAAAAACTTAAAAACATAAATCTAACTCACTTCTTTCTTGATTTGAAACAACATTAAATTCCTACCATAAAATCGGTTGTTGCCCGTTTGCAATTAGTGATTGTACGGTATTTAAAGTCAAAACAGTGCGATGGCTCATGTGCGTGCAAAATAGGTGAAGCTTGGGGAGAAAGTTACACTGATGGATCGGCAAGAATTTTAAATTTCCCGGGTATCTTTTGTTGAGAGGTGGCATCCAGGGTTGAGAGTCATTGAAACGGGACAATACTGTCACTGGCAGGTTTATCTCCTCCGTATTTCACGGGGTGCTTTGCCAGTCATAATTAGATCCAGTTGAATGCATGTCCCACTGCCACGCCTTACAAAGGATCGGATACGTACTGGCAGTACAATCGCTAGCGTCAAAACAACTGCACATTAACTTCATACTGTGGGATGCAATTTCCGGAGACTACACAACCAACTGAATACCATCCTGCTTATTCAAGAATCAAGGTAAGGGCTGTTTTGTGTGTAACTTATGTGAAATTTTCTTTTATGATAATTCTAGCTTTCCAGAACTCAAGCTGAATATGAAATTTGAAGTCATCTTTTTCATCACACTTTTATCAGTAACTTAATTAGAAGTAGGCTACCACATTTTTGTGGATCATTTGCATTAAAGGATTAGTTCAGTAGTCAAGCATGTCTATCTTATATAAAAGAGGACTTCAAAAGAAACAAAATGGTGGAGAAAGCATTACAAAATCTTATTCTGTTAAGGAAGTATTCAAGTTTAAAGTTTGGTATTATTTCTGTAGAAACGACTTGAATCAGACTGGTTGTAATGTCACAGCCTCAGATTCCTCACAGTGTTTATGTATTCTATAGAAAGTTTACTTTATTTTTTCACTATTTAAGATTATTTTTCTTCAAACTTTCTTCAGGTGGTATATTATACATACCCTTTCTAGATTTACCTTTACTACTTTTTTGACATATCTTATGTTTTTAAGCCACAAATTTGCAGGACAAAATATGATGAAATACATAAAGACTTTGAGGAATCTGAGGCTATGACATCACGAGTAGTCTGATTTCAGTCGTTTCTACACAAATGATACCAAACTTTAAACTGAAATATCTCCTTAAGGGAATAAGATTTTTGAATGCTTTCTTCACCATTTTGTTTCTTTTCAAGTCCTCTTTCATTTAAGAAAAACTTGCTTCACCACTGAAGTAATCCATTAAATCTCATTACCAGAATACTGGGAAATGTCAAAAGGGCCTACAGCGCTTTTTATTTATTTTAATCATGGATCTTTCATGATGAACTTTCAAAGCTATTTACAACTGGCCTTTCAACCCCTTTCAATGAAACTGCAATTTGAAATGAACACCACTCTAATCACTTAGTTAAACCACACAACTCACTTGGCAAATGATACTTAATACCAACATCCCAAGATACTGTGAGTATATGCTTATGGTTCATTAATTTATAGAAATTTCTAATTGTTAGAACTACTTTTATTAGACCTGTGTCTGTGTGACCGTATTGCTGTTAATACAGTTCAGCTAGATAGGGTCAAGACAATGTACCTGCCGCTAGTGCACTCCATTTTCACTAACAGCATTGTGAATTATGTTGTGAGTTAGATATTGTGGGTTTGTAACTTTAACTGTATTTTTCTGTGTTCTAAATACAAAATTAAAAAAAGTGCATGCATGGAACAATTAAAATTTTACTGATAATCAATCTCAATCATTTTAAAGAAGTTTTTTTTTTTTTCTTACCATCAACTTGAATTTCAATATGGACATCTTTTACTCATGTGGAAGTGTACACATTTCTGAATAGAATGTTCTTACATTTTGTTAAAATCTTTGTCTTGTTTTTCAGCTATGATTACTGATTAAAGCTTTTATAACCCTTCATTTGTTACTCGGTAAGATGGAGTTTTTTCCAATTATTATTTCTTCACTTTCATTTGTACTTTTATAGGAATAGTCAAATTCAACTGCTGCTGAATTCAAAATAATTTTCTCACTATTTTATAACTAGGGGCCTGTCCAGGTTTTAGTGGTTTGGGACCTAACTAGTAACTGACAACCAGTGGCATTGCTGGCTGTGTTGGGGGGAGGACATTACTGTGTTGGGGGAGGGGTAGGAGAGGAGGGGACTGGCTTGTTCATATAATTTGTTAAAAGAGCACATAAGTTGGCTGAAAGTTCTTAGGAAGCAGGAAAAGATGGGGTACCAGGGGCTTACCTCCTTTTTAGAGAAACTATTAAGGATTTCATCAAATAACCAACAATACTGATCTTACTATTTTGTAGAATATTGTCTTACTTTTGTTGGCAAAATTATTTTTAATTTCTTCTTGAGAAGGATAACTTCTGTAAGAGCTTTAGGGAGATTTGCCTCTTAGCTGAAACCCCAAATCCATTTTTCAGAAAAAACAAAAAATAGTTTTGCTTCTGTCACTTGCAAAAATTGACCACGATATCTTTACATTTTCTGTGGTAAGAAATGATTGTCAAGAATTACAACCTATGCTCTCCCTTCCAAAATACCCTGCCATATTTTTTTTTGAGGGAATGCAGGACAGTTTGAAGTATCCAGTGGCAGTGATTTCTTACCAACATTGGAGGGGGTGGGGGTTAACCCACAACCCAGACAGTGGTGAAGCCATAAAAGCTTCATTTTGTACAGGGACATAGGCATATATGTTCACCAACAAAATTATTAGGAGTGGGGCCCCGTCTTTAGGTGTTTGTTCCCCCTCTTTAGGTGATTGTTCCCCCTTTGCAAAAAGTCCTGTCTCTACAGGCCTGCAGTTAAGTCAGTGTTTCATGATCCTTTTCCCCCCAGATTCAGGATCATTAAAAAACATTGCTCCAGACCATGTTTTTCTTTTCTGGGTTTGCTCCAGGGTTGGTGGGGGTCACCTAGTCAAGGGGCCCTGTGTTTAAGCCATTTTGTTATTTGTCAGTCACAAAAGTATTTTCTTTTCACTGTTTTCCCGGGTGACAGATGGAAGGGGAGGGGGGAAATCCATTATTCCTAATCTCTGCCCATGGGACATTCCTTTAAACCCTGAGCTTTACCCACACAAAATAATAGTTATAGATTGATATAAGCTTGATTTGCTTTACGCTATGTATTCTCAGACAAAACAATGCCAATTTTTTATCATTTATCATCTTGAAAAATTCATGCCCTATTACACTTTAAGCTACATAGGGATGGGTAGTTCTGAAGGTATCAATTATCACAATGATGTTTTTTCTTTAATTGGACAATGGGCATAATGCACTTGTCAGTGATATGACTGACCACTACCTTCCCCAGCAATGCCAGTCAAAGGTGAGTCATTGACCTATGAAATAGTGACTCACATATACATCATTGTACCAAATTGTCAGTTACCAGAGTGACTTTGGGGTGGGTCAATTTACTTCAGACCTATTGACTTTGTACAGAGGTGAGTGATTTGGGTAAGTCATTTCACAAAAAATGTCAGTCACCTATGTAACTGAGGGGTGTGTCAATGTACATGTTTTGTCCACCCACCTTGGTGCAATGACTCGCCTTGTCCGGGGGTGTAGGGGTTAGTCACACAATTGACAAGTGCATAATGAAAGAAATGTGCATTTGATATCAGGGTAAAGGAACATGCAGAATATAGCACACATTTTGTGGCTTCAAAACTTATTAATGACTGATCCATGTGTGACTTAATAAAATGGATGCTACCTTGAAATTAAAGAGACTGTAGAATCAAAATTCAAAATGGCAAAAGCTTTTCATTTCAGCAATTTATTCAAATCTTTATTTATAAACTTATAAACATTTGAAAATAAAAGCATCTCCAACATTAAAAACAAAATACTTAAACAACGAATGTTCTTTTACATAAAATGTTGCCTTTCTAATCAAGGTTATAAAAATGAACCTTAATATTAATGAAAATTTAAGATATAAACTTATGGCACACAAATAACAACAATTACACACCAAAAATTATATTTGCATACAATTTTGGAAGCACCATAATTCATAGAAACACATAAATAGTAATGAAAGATATAGCTTAAGATATATGTGTCCATACTTAAATCTGTTAACTCTCTACATTCATAAAGTAATAAAAAATCAGTAACACCAACCATTCCTGCAAAAATAGAAACTATAGGAAAATTGAGTTGGAAGAGGTTGGATCCAAAGAGAATAATTTACTTTGCAGATCTCTTAAATTCTTTATAAATCCATTATTGCTCGAAAACACTTCATACCACACTGGCCACCAATTGACTTCAAAGCAATTGTAAGGTCACTGTAATACCAACTATGGCAATAATGGCATATGTACCATACCTTAAATATCAAGACCTGAAAATACCCAAAAAAGACCCCTGCTACTTAACATCTGACTGGAATTCAAGAGCAGCATTAAACTCTTTATTTTTTACTCATATCTTGTCAGTATTCAATCATAATGTATCATGCAACTTAAAACTTTTGCATTATACAAAACCTCCATGACGTGTCCTTCTCCTTAAAAATTTGTTCCAGCAAATCATAACAACAAACTTACTGTAGCAAATAGTGAGACCACTTTATCTTAATTAAAATAACCACACAATAAGGACTTCATTCATTGCTAATATGATACTCAGCACTAACTTCCACAACAACTAAGGTTTTCAGAATAAAGAAAATAAAGAGGAAAAATCTGACCCGACCTGCTTTATATATCAGGTCCGGTCTGACTGTTTGAAACTTTAAGGAGCAGAACAACTAATGTAAAAAACTAAAAACATCATTGAACCATGACAGCATCACAATTGTCTGGTCTGCAATTAGCTACAATTGCATCCATATAACTATAATATTATTTCCAAAAATATGCAACATAAGTCAAATGGTACTTAAAATTAATCTTTTAACAGCATAAATCATTATTGTTTGTGACACGGATAGAATGTGGACTAAATTTTACCTAATGCTATGGAATGGCAGTGATATGTTAAATAATAGGTACCTGATAAACAAATGTAAAATTGCATAAAAACTGTTATTTACAGATGTGTTTGCACCATGAATATTAAGCTATCCCAGAACAGAACACATTTTCCATATTCTGTCATTCCATTAAGTGTTAGCTTCCAGTCACAAATTGAAAAGCATGGTGATTAATTATTCAACAATAAATATACAGTCACTATACCTATGAAAGGTGAGCAAGCAATAAATGCCACAAACTTGACAAAGCGCTAAAATTTTTCTTACAATAAAACAATAAAATGGTATTTGCAACATAAGGGCACATACAGTTTACAGCATGACAATATAAGATACATGTAATTAACATGTTAGCAAGAACTTCACAATAACTTTTTTTACTGGTAATTTAATTGAATATAAGTTTCATGCTACTTCATTGAATTAAAAACTCCAATGTGAAGTCTGAACACTTTGATACCATAAAGTGTTGATGTAAATAATATACTGTACATACCTGAGGAAATTGGTGATAAATAAGGTAGCAAGTACTTAAAATTATTTATTTACATTTGTTTTTACATCTTTTTACACACAATTATAGAAATGGAAAGTTTGTCGCCACTCACAAAACATGTAATAATAATGGCATCACACAGTTTGCTTCAGTCATAATTCATATTATATGAATAGCTTAAAACTATTAAATGATGTTATTACTAATGTACATGCAGATATACAGTACCTATGTGTAAGAGGTTGGAAAATGTGGTTTTTCTTGTTTTGAATGTATCATACCAAAAATGTGTGATTTTAAACCTATTTAGCTTTTTTACTTTACATGCTGCTTCTTTATGTGGGCTTTGAAATTGTATTTATTTTTGCCTATGGTTTGCCATTTGCATTTTCTCAAGTTTGCAAAAAATTTGCTGCTAGTGTATTTTTTAATCTCATTCCTTTTCTAAACTAATAGTATTTTCCTTTTTCTTATGTTGATTGGTAATTTTGTAAAGACTTTATATTCTGACATAAATAATATTACCTGGTTCCTCTAACTTTATTGAAAACATTTATTTTGATGTGTTTTGATAAATTCCTTTCTCTGATCCTCTTTGTTTTGCTTTGGTGGTCCTGGTTATTTCTCTTTCCTGTTGTTCATCTGTCAATCAAATTCTTGACAGAAGAAGGTTTTTTTTTTTCTTCTTCAGATTATTATGGGATAGCCACATGTAATAGTATGGGATATCCACATGTTCTGGTCAGAGTTAATTTGATATTTTCTTAGAGACACTTTCAGAAGGCTGGTTAGTGAAGTTGTGTAACAATGTAGCTAGCTGAGAATTATCTTTGTAAAAACTGTACATAGTGTAGATACATCTTGAGCTGTAGAAAAATAGAATTTAGTTTTGATGCACAACAAATATTACTCTTGTTTTTTTTTCAATCTTGTGACTATGCTATCTTCATCTTCTTCGTTTTTGTGTAAAATCCATTAGTATTTGTAGTCATCAAACTACGAGTACGAGCATATTCCACAAATGTGTCAGCCGTCACAAAACCCCACAGCAAGAGAACATTTCCATCAGCTCACATATGTCAAATGCAAACCCTACAACACCTGTCACATCTACAACGTTTTATGAACAGAGTTACTGCAGTGACTTTTTTGTTACAGGGGTGAAAAATCAGTGAAAATCTTTTGCAAAAATCACCCCTGTACTTTATTATGTGCTGTACTATGCCAATTCTCATGAAAATCACCACTGAAAAACCTTAACAAAACATAAACAGTAAGTGAACTTATGAAGTGTCCTTAAGATGATGATTACCTTATGACTAGTAAACATCATTGCCCATAACACGTATTTATTACCCCACTGGGTATAATTTTTAGCTCCACCCATACACAAAGTGTATGAGTGGAGATTATCAAATCGTACGTGACCTCTCATATGTGCCTGTACTAAGTTTTGCTTAAAAATGCATCTCCTCCTAGGTTTTTACAGTTTTGCTCTTGAGATTCTGGCTCAAGCAAGATTTTTGTATCAATAATAAACCTTGTATTTTGTTAAGAGATATTCCATGTATTTTTTTAATTAAAGCTCTCGAAAGGTTTTAACAAGGTATTAGATTTCATGCGTAATTTCGCTAAAAATAGCTCTATCCTATTCGCGTTTGGTACCGGTACCGCTCCGGGCTATGATATTGGTCAGTTGGTATACACGCATGCCTATTAGTTACATGTATGGACATATATGTTTAATCATATCGCAGTATTTTCCAATCAGAATTCGGACATTCTGCTATGAATATGCAAATTCTCGTAATCTTAGTTAGGTCACGCTGTATCGGATTGGATTACCGAGTTGTATAATAGGTCATGACATAGCCTAGAAGATAACGTGTGAAGTTGTTGTTTGATAATTTTCGCTTGTCGTACAGTAAGTCTCAAGTGTCAGTAAGTTTTGTGCTACATTGCATCGCGGGGCTAGAGCGTTATACTTAAATCCACTAACGTTAAGGATAAAGTTTTGTTGGGTTGGTGAGCCGTATGGGCAGCAGATTGCCAGAAATAAAAGTTTGTTTCCAAACCTATAAGTTTTCGTGGACACGTAGAAGAATCATCGCTGGGTACGGTAGTATTCAATGGGGCATCCCAGGGCTGCTAATAAGGTTGTGACGTTTAACCGTTTAGGAAATCATGCTACGTGTAAACGAATGTTAATTCAATTTTTATGTTTGCTTTTTCAAGTTTGCATAAATTCGCGAAACCATCTAACCAACCTTATCATTTCAATCTTTACCCACTATGTCATTGCCAATTTTCACCCGGGGCCATATGCATAACACTAATTATTTCCACGGTACTTGGGATGGGATGCATGGAATGTAGCTAGCTTGTGCTCATGAGAAAGGCCCAGGCTAGCACTCATTAACATAACCTGTCAAATACACACAAGAAATTTCCGCCCATATCCATTCATTATTAAATCACAATACACATCACCCAACCACTGATCGGTGTAAAAGTAAATTCTACCCCCCAGTAAATTTTGGCCCCCCCGGCTCTTATTTCCTACGAAATGTGGGCCCCCAGACAATTAAGCCGTAGCCATCCAGTAAATTTGTTCCCCCCTCATAGTAAAAACGGTCCGCTAGGAAATTTGGGCCCGTCCCTTCTTTCCTATGAAATATGGAGACAACAACTTAATTCTTTTCCAATCTACCTATTCCTACAGTTGGCACAGAAGAATTTGCGTTAAAGGTTAAAAACACACAAGTCATGAATCAAACCACGGTAGCGATGCAAAGAAATCAAAATTCATACGCATCGATGTCCTTTGGCCTATCGTTGAAAGTATTCCAGCTTTTAAGAGTTCTAATGTGCAGTGAAAACATTGAAGAAATTCTCGTTTCACATCAATTGTGATAAAATTACAGATTAATTCGTGTCTTTTAACATTTACTTCAAAGAGTAACAAATATTTCAAAACTAATAATTGTATTTACGGACGGATTAAATGTTTGCCTGGGTATTGTTATTGTTTTTACGACCGGATTACCAGGGAGTTGTTGTTTGGATTACGAATCACAAAATCAGCACGTGTTAACATAAATTAATGCGGTAATAGCCTGCTCATGCTCAAAACTCGGTAATATTCTCACGCCGTGTGATCTGTCATCCCCAGTTGCGGAAGTCACACGTGGTCGCTATAGCGTCTCTCAACATGAGTTGTTACGGACAACAAACAATCATTCTTAATTTTTGGGGAAAAAACTTCAAACACTTGAATTTTTGTTGCTATATAACAGCCCCATTAGTGCTGATTTGGGTGAAAATACATTGGCTAAATCATTCAAAAAGCTATTCCAAGTGCACTAAATTATATGGTGCAGCAGATTAGACCGCATCACTGCTCTAAACGCATTTTGGCAGTGACCCAGATTTTTCCCGTAGCAGTAGCGACATCGAAGGGGAATTACGTAATTCTGATGATTATCATTACATGGATAGGATGAATGTTAAATATAATATTTCAAGTGTTTCCTTAAGTTTGAACAAACAGAAAAACGGGGAAGAACCAATTTTAATTTCATATTAAAGTAGCCATGCTAGTTACGCGAAACTTACATTATGCGTTCATATCAAGGTTTTTATTTAGGTCCTATCATCAATGATGACTTGCAGTCGACAGAGGCGGCGGAGCTGGGAAGGGGGATGTGCTGGCTTCAGCCCAATAATTTTAGGTGAACGTATCACATGTCACTTTATCTCATTAAATCCCCCGATATTTTGAACGCTCCGCCACCCCTGATAAGACAATTGAATCCTGAGATGGCATGGGGTGGATGAGATGCAGAAACGCATTTTCATACAATGAATCTTTGACACTTCAGGGCCGTAAATTCACATCTTCAACGTGAAGGAGCATGCTTGGCTTCTTATTCAAACTTGGGGTCATAAGATACGAATTGAAACTTAAACAAATCCCCCCCACCCCCAATTGTGTACTATTTTTATTTTATTTTTGTATTCTATAGGCCTATACTTAAAAAGTAGGGGAATATGTATCCCGGGAATCACGGCAGTACGCTTATTCTGTAGCGAAACTAAAACTAAACAAATTGGAACTCCTATGCAGAAAAAATCAAACATGCAAACTTCATAGCCTAACATTTTTTTTTTAATACATGTAGATGGTCGCTAATGTTCGTAATTTTGTTTTTAAAATGTATTGTTGCAGAATATGCTGCACTCAAAGTGACCTTTGCTCTCTGATAACGTCGGTAGTCGACCGTTACATAGTGGAAACCTCCATTAACTCCTACATTAAAATTAATACAAAACGGCTTACAACTTTTGTTAGAAGCATATTTTTTCAACTGTCACTATTCTTAAATAAAAGAGGTAGTATGCTGCATATACCCGGCCCAAAGTTCACGAATACCGAGGGCCATGAAATCAGGTGCTTTATTATTTTTTTAAAGAAGTATTAAGTATTTTCTCTCATTTCTTTCTTTTAAGTGAGATAAGTATATTTTATCCTTGTATTATCTATTTTATTTCTTTACTGTTAAGCATGCAACAGTAGTTTCTTATTTTTCATTTGCTTTATCTTTACTTTAATAAGCTTCTGTTTTCGTTCTGCGCGATTTTAAAAATTTTAAGTTCTTATTCCTCGCATTTCAGATACTGTCATGTCTGGCATAGGAATCAAAAAGATTTTTCTTCTATTCAAATTGTTTACCTAAATCAAAGGAGACATATTCTTGCTTGTATGACCCTGGGATTACCATTATCAAACACTAAGGACCGTAGTTATTGGAAAATCTACCCTGCCCCCTGGCCACACACCACTATATACCCAATATTGAGATAAAAATGTGTTTTAAAAACATGTTAGCCTTAGATGTGTGTTAGGGTGTGGTGCGTTAAGCCTGTCCCCACTTTGTGAGTAAGAACTCCGACGTAGCATGATAATTTTGAAGTTTATGTTGTATGTCCCAAGAAGAAGTTACACAATATCCTCCACCCTCCCCCTCCACCCTCCACCCTTCCGCTCCACCCTTCCTCCCCCTCCACCCTCCCCTCCACTCTCCTGCTCTACTCTTCCCTCCCCTTCCCCCTCCCCTTACCCCCACCCTCCCCTCCACCCTCCCCCTCCCCTCCACCCTCCCCTCCACCCTCCCGTTTCACCCTACCACTCCACCCTCCCCTCCACCCTCCCGTTTCATCCTACCGCTCCACCCTCCCCTCCACCCTCCCGTTCCACCCTACTGCTCCACCTTCCCCCTCCACCCTCCCCTTCACCCTCCCCTCCACCCTCCCCTCCACCCCTCCACCCCTCCCTCCTCCCCTCCCCTCCACCCCTCTCCCCACCCTCTCCCTCCAACCTCTCCCCCTCCCCACCCTCCACCCTCCCCACCCTCCACCCTCATCCTCCACCCTCCCCTCCACCCTTCCCTCCACCCTCATGGAAGGTACTACCATGACTACTGAATATAATAGGACGTGATGTTTATACTTAATAAAGTACACATTCCAACTGATATTTTTATTTTTTAATAATATACGGACAAGTGTATAGAACTATTTTAAAGAAAAAAATAACCAAAATTATGTACTTTTAAGAAAGGAATTTGAGATATACTTACGAGTTTTCCACTTTCAATCCCATTGTACAATGAAACTTTCTTCTTCACGGCTAGAAGTATGATAAAATGTGTGGTCTTGCGTATACCAGGTAGGTCGTTTTAAATAAATTATTTCCACATGGATGTTTGGAAATACAGAGATTTTTTGTTAAGTTCAAGGGGGAAACCAGTAATTTCTTCATCAATTATGGTAAAAAGTCAAATGAAACACAATTAGGGGCATAACTTTAAAACGAAATTCCATTATATTTCATATGTATGTTTCTTTGAAGTCACAAACAAATTTTGCAGCATGATTTCTATGTTATGTTTTGTTCCTCATTAAACAAGATTTTTTAACAGTATTTGACAAAGAAAGTACATGAAATATATGATTTTTTTTATCGGGATAATTATTTATCCATTTAGGAACTAATTATGTAAGAATAAAAACACCAGATATCAATATTTAAGTAATGATTGTACATGTCAACTTGACTTTCACACACTCATACGAGAAGCAGGAAGTGCATGTTTGCACATTACATAGTGAATATAACGGTAGCGTCTTTCACGCGGTGGATCAGCATGGGTTGCTATGGAAGGTCTTTTGTTAAGAACCGACGATGACAAGTAAACACACAATTATAATGATGGGGTTGTCACCTGCGTAACCGCTTATGATAGTAACAATGCTATCACGAAACGCTTAATACGATCCGGACGAGAACACAGGTACGACGTGCGGACAGACATAACATCAACAACCAAGTCAATGTCCACGGCCTTTGATAACCAGTTGTGGTGCACTGGCGTGTCTACCCAACCCAGGCTTGAACCCAGGACCTCGTGGTCTGCAGACATGTATGATAACCGCTACACCACAGTAGGTAGATAATTGTTAAGAACCTGGCGAAGATCTCGCTTTATACTTGCGTTAAAAGGGCGTCCACTTATGACAACTGGCCTTACGGTTAAACGGTTATGGACCGTAATGGTGACAGCTGTACATTTATGAAAAAATGCTAACTGTCACAACCTTAGCTGCTAGTTTGGCCGATTACTGGCTAATTATGACATATTTGGCCGTTTTGAAACATGTTAGGTCAGTAATCTTTTTTCAGTACCGGCCAAATGAAATTAATTTAACATTTATGAAGATTAATGTGTAAATGTTACACATTTTGTTATGTTTGCAAAAAGTATTTTCTAACTATATGTTGTGGTGGAATTTACCTATGACCTCGCCAACGTCAGTAATCAAGTGAGACATGATGGTACCATGCATTGAATGTCACATAGCTTTTGTTAGAAGCATAATTTTTCAGACATTGCTATAACATGAACCTCATTGCACCCACCGCAAAACTAAGTCATTACTGAGAACCAATCTGACAGTCATTCACAACTAACCTTGTTTGGCACATATGACCTGATTGTTAAGGTGCCATTACACCCAAACAAACAAACTGAATACAACTCATACGGGAAAGTTGAAACTCTTGAATTTTTAACATGATGAATAATTGCCCACAAATGGAATGCACCTCAAATCAAACTTTAAAAACATCATAAAAGTACATATGACAAAAATAAAATCAGTGAAAGCAATCAATTCTTCTTGCATTGTAATGGGTTGAGCTATAACATCATTGATGTCTAGTTTAATTGACTGATGTGTTCGTGATTTGCTTATCAGTAAACAGTTTTTCTCTTTGTAAAGGAAGTATAGTACATATTTGTCTCAGGGCTGATATGTAAAGTACAGTTGTACAGGCAGTCTACTTATTTTTTTTTTCCTTTCTGCTGAACTATTGAGCAAGTTGTAAGAGAACAAGAATCTGATAATAATTTTTTAATTTGATTCAATTATTGTTAACTTTTCCTGTTCATATACTCTAATGGTTTGTTTATAGGCTATTTTGCTTGTCTTTCAGTAGATTTGGATAATTCATTGACAGTCAATCCTGATGATAGAAACACTACAAAAATGTTGTGATTATAATTCATAGCAAATTCCAGGGTCACATGCAGCAGTGGCAGAGGAATTCATGGCAAGTGGGTGGAGCAGAAAATACAGTAAGGACACTCTATTAATTATAGATTCCTAATGAGGATATGAACAGAAAAAACATACATTTTTAGTTCATTGAAGTGCTATCAAATGCAAAGGTATTTGAAACTATATGAACAATGTGCTCCTTTAGAATGGCTAGGAATTTATTGTTGGAAATTCCTTTATGTGAATATAGAGCCTTTATTTACTTTATGTAATATTTGAATAATCAAACCAGACACCAAAATGTTTAGAGGTTCTCATGCTGAGTCATGCGTTCTTTTAATGTTGGTCGATTTTCAAGTTTTTAACACAGTCAAGTTTTTAAGTCATGCCCACCATGCATATCAATATAATAGATCCTGTTGACAACATGATAAGTACAGTATGATGCAAAACATGCAAATGGCTGCTCCTAGTCAGTCCCATGGCATCAATACCAAAACAAATCAATAGGTTATATGACCATAATTCATCTGTGTACAACATATTATATGTGTGTGATGTTTTAAAAAGTATTTTTACATAAAGGCACACAAATTAATTACCCATATGGTTGACATTTCAAGGGTGGCATATACTGTATATTCTAATATTCTTGTTTTATTTTATAAAAAAAACCATTTCAAATACAATCATTGGCTTTGTCAGGAGAGAATTAAAATAGAATCTTAAGAAGTAACTGTGAAGTAACTGAGTGGAACTTATCAAATCGTACGTGAGTTCCCATATGTGCCTGTGCAATGGTTTGCTTTAAAATGCATCTCCTCCTAGGTTTTAACAGTTTTGCTCTTAAAATTCTGGCTCAAACGAGATCTTTGTATGCGTCATATAGCTTGTATTTTGCTTAGAGATATTATATGTGGTTTTTTTTAATTAAAGCTTCCGAAAGGTGTATCTGCAGTATCAGATATCATATGTAATGGTGCTAAAGATAGCTACTGTAGCTGTAGACATAATGCTACACGTATCATACATGGCTAGGTCCTCATGCATTCAATACATGTGTTTCCTATTAGCACTATGATAATTACTACTTTTATTATACATATCTAAAAGCTGGTATAATATTATTAATTTGTGTAGTAGTACTGTACCTTTTCATATAAGACCAAAATTATGCAATTTCATGAAAATTTGAGTGAATTACGGGATGTTAAAAAAATCTATATCGGAGACCTAAAGCCGTGTGAAATTTTTGAGATGTGACATTGTGTTTATGTCAGGGAGTTGGCATTAACCCTCTACCAGGACTTTGAAAAAAGCAAGTCCAATTTTTGTAACTTTTTTTTCATATGCATTTTTGACAACATTTCTTTCGTTTTCTTTCTTACAAGTTTGGTTGGAATAGGGGCTAAGATAATTATCTTTTAAGTAAGGAAAGCCAAATTAGGAAATATTGGACAAAAAAATGCAAATTAAGCAATTTTCGACTAAATTTGGTCAACAAATGGTCAATTTTTGCAGAAGTGAAACTTCTTGTCAATATTGAAAACAGAGATTTGTGCTACATATTTAGATTCTTTTTAAAATTTTCTTTCCTATGATGCTAATCTATAACTTTTAGAAAGAAAGGAAAGATGAAAAAATACCCAAAATGATTATAGTCAAAAGACCCCTGAAAGCTGTAGCAGAAAAAAAAAAATTACGCAGTGGTCACGGTGAGACTTGAACCTGGAGTGCTCGCGTGCTAGCTCGATACATTTCCTCTGCACCACGTACTGTAGACTGGTGCATGGCATTATTTATATATCAAATTAAAGGAAATTGCAAGCACTTTTGAATTGTACGTAATGTTAAGCATAACTTAACTTGTATTAAGGTAAACTTAATTAAATGATTTATCAGCTGGTTTTAGAGTAAATTTAAGCCGATATCCGCCTGGATTTCAGCTTGCATGATGCAGCACTCACTGTACAGTACCTTTATAACGTAACTATTGTAGTGTAGTGTACACAAATGAATACAGTGTGTAGTCCGGTAGTTCTGCACTAGCAGTACTGTAGCAACCATTCTCAACTGCAATCTGTTTTGTAGGCCTACTATGAATAAGTATTTATGTTAAGTTACTTTGAATTCAAATTCTTAAACATTGCTGAAAGGAGATTTACTTTTACTTAGCCTAGATCAAGCTTTTTTTTTTATAATAAAAAAGCGCAATCTCTTATGCTGTTTTAAGCTTCACGAAGGCCCAGGGCCTGTTAATTTTTGTTAGGGGAGTGGTTGTGAAGGGCGGGGGAGGTGGTGTGGGTGGAGAGTCATAAATTCTCGATCAACTGAGCATGGCGGGTACGCTGTACGTACCATCATTAATTTTCTTGATCTATGCATATGATTTCTTAAATGATATCATTACTGAAAGAAAATTAACTGTTAATTAAATAAACTTTATTTTTCAACAATCACTGTGCAGCTACTTAGGGCCTATCTTTTTTTTAGGAGAGATGAACAATTCTTGATTAACTGAACCTATTACGGGTAGGCCTATGCTGCTACTGTGTGTTTTTTTTTTAACTTCAAACTTTCATCAGAATCACTTGCAGCCACCTTGGCCTATGGCCTGTCATTTATTTATGTTTTCATGCAAGTGCCAGAGTTTTTATTTATTGATCTAGCGAACATTGCAAGTACACTGCTATTGCGTGTGTACCATCATGAATTGTCTTGATCTATGTGTATAATTTGTTTAGTGATTTTTTTTTTTTTTTTTTTGCTCCGTTTATTTCATTGTTTACTTTAAACATATACATTGTTCACAAGCACTTTCTGTTGCTAATGATTACAATCATTGTCTTTACAAAGTCTTTTCTGCTATTTACATTCTACACATATTTACATCGTCATCTACATTTATCCCATCCTTCTTTCTGCATATTTATACATTGTTCAAAAACACTTTCTGTTGCTAATATTTACAATCATTGTTTTTACAAAGTTTTTTGTGCTATTTACATTCTACACATATCTACATTATCATCTACAATTGTCTCATCCATCTTGCTACATTGTTTGCAAAACAGTCATTGTTATAACAATGTTTTCTATGCTATGTACATTCTATGCACATCCCGAGCGTCAACAATAGCATCTGCTTAAGCAGTTAAGAGATCTCTGTAATGGTAGTACTCGTACACGAGAGATTATACGACACAATACTAGCTACTATACTAGCTACAGTACTATACTATACTTAAATGGAATACAATGGGTGAATGCTTAATTAAAGAACTTTAAGAAACGATCTACACCTGCCTTGGTCTTATTCAAATGTTTGTAGACTTTAGGGTTGAATGATAAAATGTTATGAAAGTGATTGACTTGAGGTTGGGACTTCCTAGCTCTACATTTATAGATATAATACTTAGCATTAATAACGAAAAAATTGATAGAGGATCTGAAATGGTTGAGGTAACCGAAGAAAATAAGACAATTGTCTAAATTCGAAGGGAGTTGATGGAGAGATGCATAGCATCCCTCCAAAAGTTGGCATTAATGGGGCAATCCTAAAATAAATGAGAGATACTTTAATTACAAAAATTACAAAAAGTACAAAGTGGGGAATCTAGCATACCAATTTTGTGTACAAAATTATTGCAGGTAAGAACACGATGAATGAAACTAAACTGAGAGTAACAAAGTCTGGATTCGGAGACCGCCCCATGTGGTAACAAAAATATTTTATCCTAATCCAAATTATAAGAGAAGTCTTCGCTCCATTTGTTAGCACAAGTGGGAGTTTTAGTATGTACATTCACAATAGATGAATAAACGGCTCTGTTAAGAGTGACTTAAGCATTGAAAAGAGATAATTGGAGTTCATTCGTATTAAGAGTAGTTATTACAATACCAGCTTGCTCACGCACGTGAGATTTCCAGGATACCGGAAGTGACGAAATAATATTAAAATAAAAAGTGAATGGTAATGAGTATAAATCAAAATTATTAATGAAAGTATGATATTCCTTTGGGGAACCATTGACATCATAAAAATTGTAAACATGATAAGTGCCTCTCTGAAAGAGGCATTGGTCAAATACAAGTTTCTTATCAATTTTAACCCTTTATTCGGGGTATGATAATTATAAGAAGACCAAGCAATACAGACTTGCTTAATAAAGATATTTGAAATATTAGGTACATTATTGGGGTAAACATTACACTTAAAAAAGAAATTAGTACCATTTTTACATAAGAAAATATCAAGATACACCTTCCAATTACTAGTTGTACCAGAACAGTATCTCCGGATCCAAGAGCGCTTTAAACTTTTAATAAAGGAATCAATGTGGATCATCTGTAAGCCACCATATTTAAGATCATTAATTAAGGCCGAGTGTTTATTTTGTGACGACTCCCTTTCCAAATAAAGTTAAAGTGTGTTTTATTAAGCTTGAGTATAAAATTCGTGGTGGGTCAGGCAGAACAGTAAAAAGGTAATTTAATTGGGAGATGGCAAATGATTTGATAATTGTGATTTTCCTTATCGGCGTAAGGTCTCTTGTTGACCATAGGTTTAATAACTTTTTGGGACGGGATAACTTAGGTAAATAATTTAACCGAAGAAAAAAAATCCTCGGGATGATTCGTAAAAGAAAAGCCTAAATATTGAATTGGACCATTGAAATGTTGAAAGAGAAATCATTAAAATATGAAGGGTGTGTGTCGGCATATGTGCCAATGGGAAAAATGAATGATTTGTCAAAATTTGTGATAAGACCTGACTCTTTCTTAAAGTCACTTAACACAGTAACTATAGAATTAAGTGAAGTTCTAGAACTACTGTATCAGTAAAAAGTACAGTATCATCCGCATATTAGGATATTTTATAGGACATGTCATCTATGTTAATGCCCTTTATGTTAGGGTCACATTTGATACGCCGACATAATATTTCAGAACAAATAATGTAAAGATAGGGACTGAAAGGACAGACTTGCCTAATGCCACTAGAAACTGGGAAAAAGTTGGTACAGAAACCATTGTTAATCACACAAGATGTGGCATTGCGATATAAAGTATAAAACCATCGTCTAAAACTGTCACCAAAATTAAAATACTTCAGAACTTTATCTATAAACGAATGACGTAAACAATCGAAAGCTTTGTGAAAATCAAGGAGTAGAAGAGAACCTGGTATATTATTAAGTTTACAGAAATCAATGGTATTGAGGACTAATCAAACATTTTCACCAATGTACCTATCTTTTGAAACCTGTCTGCTCAACACTGATTATACTATAAAGAACATTTTTAAGACATGTGGCAAGAACTTTGGCTGCGATCTTATAATCAATATTCAAGAGTGCGATAGGCCTCCAGTTCTTTAAATATAAATGATCCTTGTCTGGCTTACCTATAAGTGAAATAATGGCCTGATTTTGGAGAGGAGAAAGAGTACCTGTATCATAAGCAAAATTAAGAGAATTAACAACAACATCGACAATATCTTCCCAGAAAAACTTATAGAATTCGGATGTGAATCCTTTTAGGCCAAGCGACTTGTTAGAATTTATAGCAAAAATTGCATTTTTGCACTCGTTATAAGTCAAAGGACCATCTAAACACATAGAATCAGCATTACTTAAACAACTATTATCATTGAAAGAGTTAAAAAAGTCACTGGGGTCATTCACTTGGCGATCACAATAAAGAAAGCGGTAAAAATTCTTAATTTTATTTAAAACATCAACATTATCGGAAATAATAGCATCATTACTACAGTCTCAATAAGTTTAGTTATTGAACTATTGGTCTTATTCCTACGCTCGATATTTAAGAAGTACCGTGTATTCTTTTCACCCCCCCTCAACCCATCTCGCCCTTGACCTGATAAAGATACCTTGAAGTTTATAGTTGTTAATCTCTTCAAGTTCATTCTTACAAGTATTTAACATAGACATATTATAATAAGATGGATCCTAATTACATAGTTGCTTAAAATAGGACACAGGTCTCAAAAGGTTACGCTCGGCGGCAAGTCGCTGCCGTGACTTGCGCCTTGAATAAGCAATGCTACTTGACCTGACTTCCATTTTAATGAATTCCCACAAAATAGATGGATTTAAAAGATAAGAATGGGTATTAATGAGATTGTAAATCAGCTCTCTTGTATTACTCACATAAGTGCTATCATTAAGAAGAGAAGAATTAAACGTCCATATACCAGGACCTCTATGAACACTGCTGTTTAAGTTGATAATAATACTATCATGGTCTGAATTAAAAAGTGCTTGGGAATAGGTATGCTCAACACAATTACACAAGTGCATGGAGATTAGAAAAAAGTCAAGTCTGCAATGAATTGAATAATCAATAGATGAGTGCCAAGTAAAATCAGAAAAATGTGGGTTCCTTTCCTGCCAAATATAAGTGAGGTCGAGTTTGCTAATGAGGTCAATTACACAATTGCGAGCATTAAAATTGGTTACCAGATTACCCCCTTTTTGGTTCGCATGCGAAGCATTTATGCGAACCTATGTAATGGCGATTACGTCCGTCCGGCCGCCCACAGATTTGTCCTGAGATTTCCTCAGAAATGTTAAAGTTTTTTGAGAATTCCTCAGATTTTCATGATAAAATGTTAAAGTTTTTCAGAGATACTTAAGATAGGATTAAAGACTAGTTCCCTAAAAGTCTACAATACATTTGATATTTTCTTAAAAGATAACTATAAAATGATATAATTTTCCAATATTCTTCAGAGATCATCAAGTCTCTCTTGTAGCACTTGAGATTTGAAATCCTTAAAATTCTTTAAAATATTTGGGCACCAAACAGTTATATTAGGCATGATTTTTTAAACTCCACCTTTATTATTGTGCTCATTTGCATAAAGTTACTACAGTATATGACCTGACCAGACTTTTTTATTTAGCATGCTTAGTCAGGGAGTGTGACAGAATGTGATTGCATGTAAACATAGGGAGGGATGCCATGTGGGACATGAATGGGGGCCATGAAGGACATATGATATAATATTTACCATGTTGTATACACCAAGGGCTATATCAGGCATAATTATTTGACTCCACCTTTTTTTCTTACTCAACAACTCATTTTCATATAACTTATTATATGAACTGACACTTTAATACATAGTATGCTCAATCAGGGACTGTGATAGCTAGGATGTGACTTTTTATGGAACTTATGGGATGTCATGTCAGACATAGGGTGGGGTGCCATGTGGGACATGGGGTGGGATGCCATGTGAGACATGGGGTGGGATGCCATGTGGGACAGGGTGGAATGCCACATAGGATATGTGGTGGAATACCATACAGGACATAGGGTGGATTGCCATGGGATGAAATGTCATGTGGGACATGGGATGTCATGTGGGACATGGGATGTCATGTGGGACATGGCGTCCCACCCCATTTCAACAAGTCATTTGCATATAAGTTATTATATGAACTGACACTTTCATACATAGTATGCTCAATCAGGGACTGTGATAGCTAGGATGAGACTTCTTATGGAGCCTTTGGGATGTCATGTGGGACATGGGGTGGGATGCCATGTGGGACATGGAATAGGATGCCATGTGGGACATGGGGTGGGATGCCATGTGGAACAGGGTAGAATGCCATGTGGGACATGGTGGGATGCCACGAGTAACACAGAGTGTGACATAGGTTGGGATGCCATGTGTGACATAAGGTAGGATGCCCTGTGTGACATGAGGTAGGATGCCATGTTTGACATAGGGTAGGAGACTATGTGGGACATAGGGTAGGAGGACATGGGATGTGGGACATGGGATGTGATGCCATGTGGGACATTAGGTAGGATGTCATGTGGAACATCAGGTGGGAAGCCACTGATGCGGGACACAGGGAGGGATGCCGTGGGACATAGGGAGGGATGTCATGTAGTACATATGGTTGGATTAATGTGGGACATACATGTAGGATGGGATCCATGTGGGTCATAGGGGGGATGCCATGTGGGATATATGGTGGAATGCCATGTGGGACATGGTGGAATGCTATGTGAGACACTGTATGGTGGTTTGCCATGTGGGAGATATGGTGGAATGCCATGTGGGACAAGGCATGGGATGCAAGTGGGACATGAGGTGGGATGTCATTTGGTACATGGGATGTGGGACATAGGGTGAATTGCCATGTAGGTCATAGGATAGGATGCCCTGTGGGACATATGATTGAATGCCACGTGGGATGTGGGACATGGGATGGGATGCCATGTGGAAGATATGGTGGAATGCCATGTGGGACATGAGATGGGATACCATGTGGGACATGGGGTGAGATGCCATGTGGGACATGGGATGCCATGTGGGACTTAGTGTGAGATGCCATTTTCATAATTGGCCGGGTCATATAATATGGGTGTCAATTTGCATGGGCATGCGAATCATGACAGTATTTACTGTTCTAGTTTGTTTAGTAATGTTATTGCTGAGAGAAACTTAACTTTTGATTAAATACAAATATTTTTTATTTCATCACATTTTATTTTTATTTTCATAAACAATTATGCATTTTATGCTCATACTTTAAACATTTTGATTAATATTCATAATGAATTAATTCATTAACAGTTAATTACATGTATTAGTTAAATGTTTGTATTATATTAACATTTTAATGGAATATTACGAGTTCATTCAAATTGGTTTTAATCAAATTAAATGCATGTAGTTTTGAATAATGTCATAGTAAGTAAATAATCCAAAATGTGTAAAATTCCAATTAATTACATATGATCATTAATGATTCTTTTAATTACGTGTTTGTCTTGTTATTTAAATTATACACACAGTTTAGATACAAACTTACAACTGTCAGTTTAATCATTTATTTGAAGCACACTGAAATAATTTTAAATTTGTACACTTTGACCCAATTGTCTCACTTTTCGTCAATGTTAATTAAATATTTAGGTCATTAGACTTTCCCTTTGTTTATTATGTCCTTAGATGCTAATTCTATACATGGCTAAACCATTTGCTAAAAACACAGCTAATTTAGCTTCAAAACTGCATTTAACTGAAATTAAGCAAATTTGACATTAAAACACATTTGTCCCACTTTTCCAAAATAGAGTATGTTATGGTTTGTTTACACTTTAACTATGTTAATTTAATCTTTAACGATGTCATATTATCAATCATTTATTTTTTCAAGTTGGAAGAGAATATTCTATTGTACAGAACAAGAAAATACTTGATAGCGGTGGTAATGTCCAAACATTTATTATGCTTTCAAAATGCTTGATTCTTCAAAACTGACCAAAATTTGGCCAAATCTGGTTGTCATGGAAACAATCATTAACAACTTTGAGGTAAACAGATTTAAGCTAAAAATTAATAGACTTGAAGAAAATCTTTAAATTATTTTTGAAAAGATCAAATATGACAAAAATAAAATTGCTTTTAAAATAAAACCAGTCAGTTGGTTTTTGCACTGCCATGGCCTGGACCCCATGCTGCAAATTATTCTTTCCACGACATTCATCCTCCCACTATTCAAAATTGAACTATGCCACTGACTCTAATTGAACAACCATGTGAAATGTCAAATGAAGAAAATTATTTCATGCTGTCATTTTCATAAACTTAATAGACATGAGCAAAATTGTGCGACATTTTATTATGTTGAATAGCAATTTTCAAACTCGTACATGGGTTAAACTATAACATCATTGATGTCTAGTTACATTTGAAGATAGTTTATTGGCTCTAAACCACTCATTGAAATAATTTAATTCATCATTAATTTCATCCTAAAGAAATCTGGCATCTTTTCCCTGAGAAAAAAATATTAGTATCATCCGCGAATAAAAGTATTAATGAATCATGGCATATGTAGTATTTGTCGTTGACATATGAAATGAACAAAAGTGGTCCAAAAATGGATCCTTGTGGCACTCCACAATTAATCTGTAAGGGGTCAGACAGAGGTTTTCTTGTTAAATGAGGTGAACTGAATATTGAAATATAACTACTGAACCAAGAATGTGCTATACCTCTGATACCATGATAGGAGAACCCCGGGAGGAGAGCTTTGTAGGAGAATGTTGTGATCAATTGTATCGAAGGCCTTACTAAGATCAAGGAAGATTCCTACAGAGGTTTGTTTGTTATCTAAAGCGTGGGAAATTTTATTTACAGCATCAATGAGAGTAAACTTAATGAAAGTAAACTTAATTACTATAAACAGATGAATCCCTTGCTAAGTGCCCTTACAGAAAAATGTGCTCTCGTCAATTTTTTAATGAGCTCGTCAACAATAGGACAAGCTTGTGACGAGCTCGTCAACAATTTAACGAGCTCGCTGCGAACCCAGACGAGCTCGTCAACAATTACACGATCTTGTGACGAGCTCGCAGCGATTTAGTTAAAAACTGGACGAGCTAGTCAACAATTTGGCGAGCTTATAAAAAATTACCTGATCTTATGACTAGTTCGCGGCAAGCTCATCCAAAATTAGACGAGCTCGTCAACAATCTGGCGGGCTAGTCAAAAGTTAGACGAGCTCGTCAACAATCTGGCGAGCTTGGCGTGAGCTCGTCAAAAAATAGACAAGCTTGTACACATGTAAGACAGGCTTCTGACGAGTTCGTCAACAATCTGATTAGCTTGTCAGATTGTTGACGAGCTCGTCAGGTTGTTGACAACCTCGTCATATTAGAGGCAATAATATTGACAAACTTGTCAACTTAGATTGTGTCCTTTCCTTGACAAACTCATAAGCACAAGATTTATGAGGTCATTTTACTATAAACTATAAAGACAAGCTTGTTATTATAGGTGTTATTATATCTGCACCTTAATGACAAAGTGAATCCAGAAATGTATGTTTATATGTAATGATTAAATAAATATTGATTTAAATCAAAACAAATAAAGACAAGACCAGTGTAAAATTATTTGCAGATTCTATATTATCATATGCTGTTTTTTACTATCACTTGCAAGGGTGTATGCATTGCTTTTCTACATTGAAAGAATAAAAATACAATATTTAAAATATATACATTGTGAACCTGTAAGGATATGGATATACATATCATACATTAGGTATGAGGATATACATTGTCCACTTCTCCCAGTTACCGATGAGGACCGGGTGTACACAAAAGACATATATCTACCACCATGCTCAATATATCTCCTACATAAGATATGAAAAAAAATCACTAAGAGAATCTCCTTGTGAGACTCAAATCTGCAGCATCCACAATATCTCAGTTTTTTTTCTTAATTTGATCTGCAAATCATTGATTCAAACCTATTCAGAATGATACGCATTACACTATCTAACAAAATTGACAAAAATTATTACAAAACAGTAATTTATTTTGCCAAATAAAACAATAAGCAAAACTTTCACCTTCCAAAGTTACGAATCAAATGTTTGAAATCACAACTTTCATGCATGCAATAAAAATCATAATTTGTAACGTACACTTTAGAATATATAACTTTTATGTCCGTTTATTACTGGCAGATTACCGGTACTGTGCTGTGCAGTTGTAGTCAAAGTGTCAAATTTGTTTATATCTTGTAAACATACAAAAGCATATCTGGCTTACATTAGAGGCACTCTAAATAATTTGCCATGCAGCCAGGTGCAGTTAAAGTGAATATATCAGAATGCGGTCTCTTGGGATGCAACATATGGGGGAATTACATGTAGATCACTAGCTGCTAGTCTATTACTACTTAACTGCTAAAAATTACTTCAAATATCAATTTGTGCAAAAGTATTTACACCCTCATGAGTACAATTGGTCAATTCTGCCCTTGGCTTGATAAAAGAATAGTTGACTCATAAAATATAATTCTGCATATAAGCCTCAATAACTTTGGATATCAAATAGTTTATGTCACAAAATTTTGATCAGTTTCAAGATTTATCAATTCCAAGATTTATCAATTCATGCAGAATTTGTGACTTAGCTTTTGTATAAGATTATTAAAGCATAAATAGATAACAAAAAAACAAAAACTATTTCATAAAATCAAATTTGATACTATGAATCATGTCAATCTGTCTCAAATATGTTTGGAGGCATTATAACAAATGAGTTACCAGAATCAGATGAAATGAAAATACACATTAATTGAATGCACTTGATAGGAATGACAACAATTGTGTCTGTTACCTGAACAGCTTGAATATGATGATAATTCAACTTGAATTGAAACGGACATGGCAATACTTGCATTTCCTTGACAACAGCAAAGCATTTACTACTAGATGTTAATCTAATGAAATATTCTACTTGGCAAAAATGCAATACATCATGACAAGAAGGTTTGTATGCAATATTGGTAGAATTTCTCTTTTTTACTAACGTGAAGCCTATCGACTCATACACAAAGCTGTTGAAGAGAACCTGAAAATATATAAGATAACTAATATTTTCTTGATGCCAGATATTGGATCAATGGGCTCAACACATTTTCTGGCAACATCCTTTCTACAGGTGATCCCAAAACCCAAACATCAATATTTACTAACTCTTTCTTCAATGAAACAGGTTTAGGACCAAGTCTGTTTCTATAAAAACCAATAACCGCTTCACTTGTCAAATTTTGAATAAGGGTTTAAAGAATAAGCATTGTTCTGATGGTATTTGAAATTTGAATTACTAGTTTTTGTGTCCCATGAAATTAATTCAATAAATTTCCATTTATTCCCTTAAAGTGGAAACAACTCTGAACCCCGAGTGGCCCCAAATCTCTTACAGCACCTGGAAATGGAGGAGCAAATGCAGATTTGCTGATATGAACCTTTCACCATAGAGGACAGAAAACATACATACATACCTTTGCAGCAATTGTTGACATTCATCTATGCATCTAATTGAAATACTTGTACCATTTAAAAGGGAGATGGCTTTAACAAGGAGTAAATAATGACTTAAAAACATTTTATCCATGATGTCCATCAATATAGGAAGAGAGTAATAAAAAAGCCAAGATGGATATCTGATGCCTTCCAATATTTTATATGCTCTGAAATACTCGTGGGTGTACGAGATACAAAGTATGGGGGCTTTACACTCTTCAACCTTTGATCAACCACGCTGACAAATCTATTGAGTGAAAATATTTTAGAAGAATATGAAGGAGAAAACCAAAGACTCAATAGTTTCCGTACCAATCCCAACAGTACCTGGTGCATATAATCGATTTCTGTGCCCTTAATAATATAAGCACCAACATATAAAAACCAACAAGGGCCTTTGATACCGAAAAAAGGTTTATGTGAATGAAAGGCAGCAGTAGCATCAGAGGTTGCGTTATAATGTTTTGCCTGGCGTATTTGCTTATGACAAGCCCTTGAAGTTTGGCATATTTTGTCAATTTGCCGTCGTATGTACAGGGCATTGCGTAATGTACAGGGCATTGCGCGCTAGCGAAGCATGCAGGTAATTGTTAACACAACACACTTGTGTAGGCCTGCCTCGCTAAAGTGAATGAAAATTGCACTTAAAATACCAAAAACATTACAAAATCGGACTATTATTATCATACAAAATATTACAAAAAAGTTTATACCCAATCCTTGTATAATGTTGATTGTCGAGTCATGAAATTTTGGTTAACAATTTAAAAATAAACTAGAAAATACTTTTGTTTATCGTATCCAAACTTTCATGAGGTTTTAGTGAACTTTGACCAATTGTCAACATGATATACTATTCAGATCTTGAACACGCCTACTTCTTTACAGTATAGTAACTTGACTTGCAGACTGTGATCACTTCACAGATACACGATCAACACAATACAGGAGGAAAGTTCATTCCTAGCTAATAATATCGTTGACAATTGACAGCCTGCATTCAAAACAACATCAAAACTTTCACATACACTGTACAGTGTACGTACATCATGCGTAGGGTCTATGTACTAGCCTATATGTGTTTATGGCAGCGCTACGGGAATGTTGAATCATTCGGCTGTTAGTCTCATAGTTGTGTAATTTTTCTTTTATTCATGAGTAATTCAAAATCATTTTTGTGTGAAATAAAACTTTGAATCGCATCAGAGAGGAAAGATGTTCATGATTTTAGTTATGTTAATGAAAAACTCTGGCATAAAATTCCACATGCTATATCTAAATTTTACGACGCAGGTACAACCTGTGTCGTAAGAAATTTTAGCCAAGGCGTAAAATACGACAAATTTGTCGTTAATGCAATCTCTAAGTAGCATGTTCTAGAGTTTCTGTGTGGGTCCTTTTGGGACCATCTGGATCATCTTTACAAAATGTGTAAACTCTGGTATAACCACGATTAGTTCAAACAACTGTTCCCGGTTGTTTACAACGACCACATCCAAAGTGCCCATTGAATTGGGTCATATTCATCATTAATGCCTTTTACAGGCAAGTTGCAGGTACCCCCAAGTACTGTAGAAAACCTCTTACAAAAATCGGCTCGTCAGAATTTGGTATATTAACTTCAAACCCTTCAAAAATGTTCTTCAAGGAAGTATGGAATGGTTTTAGAAAGGTACCCATACAAGGTTTAGAACCAAACCACAAACCTGCAAAAATCATGTTCTCCTTGCAGATTCTCTTACTATAAGGAAGTTCATTTATCAGGAAATACAAAGGCCAAAGTGATGCTGTCATAGATTTAAATAGAGGAATTCCATCAACATACCAGAAAAAAGATATGTTGTGGAGGTTATCCAAAAGTCCAACTTGTTTAAAATGTTTTTTGTACTCATTCCCTTCAAATATGTCCTCTACATTTTTCTTACTTTTTATTTACTCTCTTAAATCTATATTGTAAATCCAAAATAAGTCCATCCCTTCGAAACAATTTCCAAATTTGCTGAATCAATAAAGTAGTTAATAGCATCATTTACTCTAGATTTTTTCACATCAAAATTGAAGTAATCACATAAATTTCAAGTTTTACCTTGCCATGCAATGTTAATGAAATGTTTCATTCACAAGATGATATTATACCCTAAAAAGTCATATTACTGTATTAATCTTGACAAAACTTCTAGGGGTCACTTTCCATTTACGTAGAATATTTACAAAACAGGGAACACAACTTTGGAATATTTTTTTCAAATCTAGGATTTGATACAAATTTTTTAATATAAGGCAATGAATTCTTTAAGGGAGAAAACAAGGTTCCCCATGGACTAATGATGAGCAGCTACTCCACAAAAAAAAAAAAAACTGCACTGGGCCCAAACACAAGCTTGCATCATACAGCCTGGTATTAAGGCCCTGTAATATAATTATTAGCATACTATCCCATAAAAGGCAGAGTTGCAATAGGGATGCAGTGCATATTTTTCTCTCAAATCAATTAATTTGGTCACTTACATCAGTTGTTTTAAAATTGAAAACTACCTGAATTAATCAATTGTATTTCGGTAAAAAAGTAGAAAGAAATGCAGACCAGCTAGCTTGATTTAAAATGGGGCAGGGAGCTAGACTTGTTGAGGGGTACATTAATGCATGCGTGAAGTGCTGTGTCTTTTCGTCATGGAGTCCGATGGACAACTGATCCCAAAGAAATAGGCCCAAGCTGCTGCGGTTATACAAATATCAAAATCTGGAATTCTCTCAAAACTGATGTGTGACTGACCAAGGGTGATTTTTTGGGGGAGGGATAATTTGTGTACTTGTATACAACTTAATTAAACGTTTGAACCATCATTCATACCATCACCTTGTTTTATATTGAACGTTATTTTAAATTAAAGTATATAATGTATAACATTAAAACAGTTTACTTTGTCGTAATTAGGTGAAATTTCTATCCAGATGTTTTTGGTTGACCCAAAGAGTACAAGCATAGGTTGCTGTTAACCGTTTTGTCACAAGAAACTAGCATGTCATAATGGCAAGCTGAAGATCTAATTCTTGTGCTTGTGTCGCATCTCCCTGATGAGCTTGCCACGAGCTCGTCCCAGATGACGAGCTCGCCGCGAGCTCGTCATCTGATTAAAGAGATCGCGAGCTCGTCAATATAGCTCGTGAAGCAGACGAGCTTGCGACGAGTTTATCAAGCAGACGAGCTCGTAAAGGTTCCAATTGCAAGCTCGTCGCAAGCTTGTCTTTAAAACTTTTACGAGCTTGGCATAGAGGTTCAAGATGAGCTTGTCAAGCAGGCGGCGAGCCCGTCAAGCAGGCGGCGAGCCCGTCAAGCAGGCGGCGAGCCCGTCAAGCAGGCGGCGAGCCCGTCAAGCAGGCGGCGAGCCCGTCAAGCAGGCGGCGAGCCCGTCAAGCAGGCGGCGAGCCCGTCAAGCAGGCGGCGAGCCCGTCAAGCAGGCGGCGAGCCCGTCAAGCAGGCGGCGAGCCCGTCAAGCAGGCGGCGAGCCCGTCAAGGCGGCGAGCCCGGCAGGCGGCGAGCCCGTCAAGCAGGCGGCGAGCCCGTCAAGCAGGCGGCGAGCCCGTCAAGCAGGCGGCGAGCCCGTCAAGCAGGCGGCGAGCCCGTCAAGCAGGCGGCGAGCCCGTCAAGCAGGCGGCGAGCCCGTCAAGCAGGCGGCGAGCCCGTCAAGCAGGCGGCGAGCCCGTCAAGCAGGCGGCGAGCCCGTCAAGCAGGCGGCGAGCCCGGCAAGCAGGCGGCGAGCCCGGCAAGCAGGCGGCGAGCCCGGCAAGCAGGCGGCGAGCCCGGCAAGCAGGCGGCGAGCCCGGCAAGCAGGCGGCGAGCCCGGCAAGCAGGCGGCGAGCCCGGCAAGCAGGCGGCGAGCCGGCAAGCAGGCGGCGAGCCCGGCAAGCAGGCGGCGAGCCCGCAAGCAGGCGGCGAGCCGGCAAGCAGGCGGCGAGCCCGGCAAGCAGGCGGCGAGCCCGGCAAGCAGGCGGCGAGCCCGGCAGGCGGCGAGCCCGGCAAGCAGGCGGCGAGCCCGGCAAGCAGGCGGCGAGCCCGGCAAGCAGGCGGCGAGCCCGGCAAGCAGGCGGCGAGCCCGGCAAGCAGGCGGCGAGCCCGGCAAGCAGGCGGCGAGCCCGGCAGGCGGCGAGCCCGGCAGGCGGCGAGCCCGGCAAGCAGGCGGCGAGCCCGGCAAGCAGGCGGCGAGCCCGGCAAGCAGGCGGCGAGCCCGGCAAGCAGGCGGCGAGCCCGGCAAGCAGGCGGCGAGCCCGGCAAGCAGGCGGCGAGCCCGGCAAGCAGGCGGCGAGCCCGGCAAGGCGGCGAGCCCAGGCGGCGAGCCCGGCAAGCAGGCGGCGAGCCCGGCAAGCAGGCGGCGAGCCCGGCAAGCAGGCGGCGAGCCCGGCAAGCAGGCGGCGAGCCCGGCAAGCAGGCGGCGAGCCCGGCAAGCAGGCGGCGAGCCCGGCAAGCAGGCGGCGAGCCAGCAGGCGGCGAGCCCGCAAGCAGGCGGCGAGCCCGGCAAGCAGGCGGCGAGCCCGGCAAGCAGGCGGCGAGCCCGGCAGGCGGCGAGCCCGGCAAGCAGGCGGCGAGCCGGCAAGCAGGCGGCGAGCCCGGCAAGCAGGCGGCGAGCCCGGCAAGCAGGCGGCGAGCCCGGCAAGCAGGCGGCGAGCCCGGCAAACACAAAGGTGAAACACACAGAGGTGACACCAAAGGCGTAACTTCAACACCTTAATGTCACTTCAAGGTATCAATTCGAGCACGCCCAACATATGGGTGTGGGGACCAGGGGGCCGCTTAAGGGCCCCTGGTGGGGTCCAGGGGCCGCTTAAGGGCCTTTAGTGGGGTCCAGGGGCAAAGCCTTAGTAGGAGTCAAGGGGGTGAAGCTATCGTAAAATTGACATTTCAAGGGAAAAAAAGTATGCCACAACGCATAGTAAGAAGATGTATGATACAAGTCAAAATTTGTCTCAAAGAGAGTTATAAAACATCATATCCCCTCCCATCAGCTCACGCATCAAATCAGACCTCCATCTCGGCATCAATCCCACCACTCTCAGCTCTTTCACCTGGCCCACTTTTCCTCCCTGAGCCACCTCCCTCCCTACTATGATAATAATAATAATAATATATATACTTATATAGCGCACAATCACAACAAAGTTTCAATGCGCTTTACAATGTAAACTATAGTAACACTTAACATAATAACATAACAGGGTAAATTCCTAAGCAAGTAAACCAATGACAGTCTATTTACCCAAATTGGAAGCACTACGAAAAATTAATGTCTTTACTGACTTCTCAAATAAATTATTATTTGGGCTCCCCTTGACATGATAGGGCAGGGCATTTCAGAGAACTGGCCCGCATAAGCAAACATTCTCTCACCAATACTTATGTTAACACGAGAGACAGTCAATAAATTTGCTGACGCAGAATGAAGGGAACGACTGGGACAATAAAGGGAAACCAAATCAATAAGATAATGAGGTGCATTGCCTATCAGACACTTAAAATAGAACATAAAACTTTGAATTTAATCCTATAGACTACAGGGAGCCAATGTAAATTTTGTAAGATAGGGGTGATATGGGCACGGCGAGGTGACTTAGAGACAATCCTGGCAGCCCTGTTTTGAACAAGTTGAAGTTTACGAAGTGTACTATCAGGAATGCCAGCCTGAAGGGAATCAGCATAGGGAATGAGGAAATGACTGCGATAAAACAAGAGATACCATGAGTTTGGCACATGTATCATCAATAAGATAGTTCCTTATTTTTGAAATCGAGCGTAAATGAAAATAAGCCGACTTTACAACTTTGTTTACATGATGGGCCATTGACATGTTAGAATCAAAAATGACTTCTAATGTCGTAACTTTCACAGATGGTAGAATGACCTTATCCCCTACAACTACACTGGGGTGAAAACTTTTAACATGGTCACTAGAAAAGGGAGGAGTGATTACATTTCAAGGGCCAAAACGTATGTCATAATGCATAGTAATATATAATATATATGTATGTATGTATGTATGTATGTATATGTATATGCATGCATGCATGCATGCATGCATGCATGCATGCATGCATGCATATATTGGTATATGTATATATGCATGTATTGGTATATATATATATATCCATATATTGGTGTATATATATATATATGTATATATATATGTATATAAATATATATATAAATATATATATATTGGTGTTACTGAATGACTTCGCCCATCACATTATTAATATTTTGTTGGCAGTTGCTTCAGAAATACTCCCAGCCATTACAGAACCACAAAAAGAAATTAAAAAAACACACCAAACCCTGCATGCTAATCGTTTTTTTGATATCAAATTTTATTTCCTTTTTATCTTGAAAGTACATTTCATTTTTTAGGTTGAAATCTAAATTAAATTTACATATATGTAAATTAGTAATTTTATAATTTCCCACAAATTGGCTTAATATAAAAAATTGCAATACTCATATTTCAACAACCCTTTGTCCGTTTTGTTTTATATGTGGTATAATACTGTTGTTAGTATCCATGTGCTCATAAAAATATAAAAACATTGAATCTCATTGATATGCATGATGGGCGGGGCTTAATGTGGTTTTGCCAAGAAGAGATTGTAAACACAAAATCTCCAGAATGACACATTGGATTTATGTCATACGTGGTACACAGATAGCCCATGGTCCGCAGATTTTATATTTTACATTAAGCCCCGCCTACAATTAATATTCATGACATCAGCACCAAAATCAATAAGCTCATCTACATACAACAGCACATCCATATACTGTTATTTGTCTTATTACCTCCGCCAACGAAGTTTGATGCCAATGAAGTTTGATGCCAACGAAGTTGGACGTAGGTTATGATTTTGCCTCTGTTTGTTTGTTTGTTTGTCAGTCATCAAGATATCTTAAGAACTGATGATTGGATTTTGATTCAATATGCTGTGCGGTTTTGTTTCTGCTGAAAGAAGAAGTGCTTGAAATTTGAGACATATTGAAACAGGGGAAGGGTGAAAATTGAGGGGATGGACATTTTAAGGTGAGTTCGTCATCAAAAAAATATCTCCAGAACTGATGAGTGGATTTGGATTAAATTTGATGTGTGGTTTTATTATTGCTTAAGGAACAAGTGATTTAAATTTGGGACATATAGATACAAGGAAAAGGACATAAATTGAGGGGTGGGAATGTTTATTTTAGGGTCAGGTCTGTCAAGACACAGTTTAAACTTTCCAATGGAATGTGATGTACAATGAATTCATGCAATAAAAAGAAATCCAACAATCAATTTTCTGGACTCATTGAAAATTAAATAAAGTGATCTTTACTGTCAGTGTAATATGAACAATTTCTTTCTGCCATGAATGGAAAATGATGGAATGTGAATCTTAACTGAAAAGAACTTGAACAATGAAATGCTTATCCTGAATAAAACTGAAAATAATGATATGGCCTTGGAAGAAATCAGTCAGAAGATAATCTTAAAAGTGTTCAGAATGCAAAGATCATTACAGATCAAAACTTTGGGATGAATCTGGATGGGCCTAGGATAAGTGAGGTAGATTGTAGTGGATATGGGGATAGAATGAACTCTAAAATTATTCTAGGCATGTTGGAATTGCAATGGGGACAGTGGTATGCGCTCTACAGAGTGCTAATGTACTAGTTTCTATGTTTTGAACAAACAATGATCATAAACTGAATCCTTAAAAACCTTTTAAGGCTCACTTTGCATTCAATAGCCAATGCTATTCTGGTACTATATATATTTTTTCCTGCTTGGTACAGTAATTCTTCCTGCTGATGGTACTGTACTTCTTCCTGCTTGGTAAAGTAATTCTTCCTGCAGATGGTACTGTACTTTAGGAGGGTCATTTCTGAGTGCAAAGTCCTTGGAACTGTATATTAAATTAAATATGCATATAATCAAGATGCCAAAACATTAACATTTTTATAAAATTTCCTGGTTAGATTGTTTAAAATGCATTAAAAACAACACAAAATGATAAAAAACAAGAAAAGTTTACTTACATTTTTTCGCTTTAATGTTGAGAAATTCACCTGTTGTAAAAATACTGAAGGTCGTGCATGATGTGGATTTAATGCTTGGGTCATTACAATGCAAATACTCCATAGAACCCTTATAATGATTTTTATGTTGACGCAATTCTGTGAGCCTGTAATTGTTGTTTATTCATTAGCTGGCAGCCTTGAAGCAGTATCTTTTTTTAGGAGAAATGGTCGATCAATCATTCCCAGTTAATTCATCTCTGGCATATACAGTAATACACAACTATTTTTATCACCAAACAAATTTCTCCCACTAAGACACTTAACACGGATGAGGATTTCAATCACAAAAGTGCCCTGATTACTCAGCACTGGCTTCTGTAATCTTATACTCACAAATAACCTTGGGCTACTTGGCTGTGGTGTGCATGGGAATGACAGATAAACGATCATTGTTTGGAGAGGAAACACAATACACTGAACAGGAAGTCTGGTTGGTAATTGCCATACCTGAGTTTTCAGGATTAACTCGGGTGTTGACTGTGGGTAGGCTTAAAGAGAAACTTTTCGGCTTGTGCATCCCCTGCAGTATGTTGAAAAGTATTTTATGGGTATATGACAATAACCTAGGCATGTCAGGAAGGTCTAGGCCTACTATGAGTTATGTACCTAAATTGTGCAGCTCTTAAATCTACTATTACCGATTGGCCGAAGTTAATCTAAGACGCTTTTTGCAAAGGCTTTGAAATTCTGCACAATTGTTAAAAGATAAAGCATAAAAAATGTATCATGTATTGATGCATTGTATATATTAACGGAAGAAGCCTATTCGCTACAGTCAACCGTACTTCCCGTTTAGCACGGTCTGAACACAGCACATGCTGAAAATCTTACCTTAATTCTGCAGATGCGACTGGCAGGACCAACCATGCTAAATCCTCTGAAGCCTACATCAACTACGCGTAGGCCTACTACCGCAGAATTGGCATGTAACTTTTCTGAATCTGCAAATGTGTTAAATCCCAAGAAATCTTTTTAGTGTATTGTGATATGTTAAAACAATTTTGCGAAATTTTCCGATTATGTTTTTATGAACATTTAAATTCCACAATAAACGGAAAGAAATTATTGTAAAACTAGGCAGTCCGAACAGATGTACATGTAGGCCTAAGAATGTCAATGAATGGAAGTACAGTGGCAAAAGTAATGCACTTACGTATAATGTGCACATGTATTTTGCGCATAGTAATTACCAGACGAGTGTTGTATGTCACCATCGTTCTGATAGTTCAACGGACATGACAGAGCTGTTCTTGTTTAGATTCTTTATACGGTTTTCTATTTTTTACTAGTTCCATGACGGTTTATCTTAATAGAAAAAAAAACATTGCTTGATTGTGGTACATTTTTTTCCTATCCTCTTAACCTGTCCCTATACCTGAACTCCAGGTCTCTTCTCTCCTCATCCACCTCAATCTCGGATCTATTCAAAAACAATCCTTTCTCCAACATTATCAACTTCCTGCGCAACAACAACCTATTCCACCATATTTCTTCTACACCTAACCTTACACACCCATTTCTTTTCACCTTCAGTTTTCTCCCAAATTTACCCTTTTCTCCCTCTCAATCCTCCATCTCCTCTGTGCCCTAACTCTTACGCCTTAATTTTTAACACCCTCTGGGCACATTTGACTCTGACTGTTGCGGTGCCGTTAAACATCAACAAACCAAACCTATACAGGGGAAAGATTTATATTTAAAATGGGACCATGCAATTTGAAACATTTAAATCATTGTATGTGCTAGTTTTTCTCCTTAAAATACGTATGTAGCAAGATAATCATAATTGGTATATATGAAGAAGGTTCAACTATACTTTCCTATAGTTAATCCAGGTGATTAACAATAGAACAGGGGTAAATATACGCTGGATGCACTCGGGCATGCCCTCATGCATCGCTTGCAATTACTCCTGTTCTATTTGTTAATCCGAGAGGATAACCATAACAAGGAATTGAACTTAAAAATAACATGAGAATTTGAACAAATTGTAATTGACCAAGTAAGTGGGTCACTAGACTCGCTCAGCTAATCACATTGGACATATACACACCATTCTACTGTACTGTAGATGGCACCTCTAAGCAGGGATATGGTATACCAATTATCCCTGTTTAAAGTTCCTTGCCAGAACATTGCCACTATAGGCCCTATACCTCTGTTGTCTGCCTGCCCTCTGTTGTCCGCCTGCCCTCTGTTGTCCGCCTGCCCTCTGTTGTCCGCCTGCCCTCTGTTGTCCGCCTGCCCTCTGTTGTCCGCCTGCCCTCTGTTGTCCGCCTGCCCTCTGTTGTCCGCCTGCCCTCTGTTGTCCGCCTGCCCTCTGTTGTCCGCCTGCCCTCTGTTGTCCGCCTGCCCTCTGTTGTCCGCCTGCCCTCTGTTGTCCGCCTGCCCTCTGTTGTCCGCCTGCCCTCTGTTGTCCGCCTGCCCTCTGTTGTCTGCCTGCCCTCTGTTGTCCGCCTGCCCTCTGTTGTCTGCCTGTTGGCCGCCTGTTGTCCGCCGCCGCCTGTTGTCCGCCGCCGCCTGTTGTCCGCCGCCGCCTGTTGTCCGCCTGCCCTTGTTGTCTGCCTGTTGGCCGCCTGTTGTCCGTCTGTTGTCCGTCTGCCACCTGTTGTCCGCCTGCCGCCTGTTGTCCGCCTGCCGCCTGTTGTCCGCCTGCCGCCTGTTGTCCGCCTGCCGCCTGTTGTCCCCGGACAACAACCCCTCCCACCCCAGACAACAACCCTTCCCCCACCCCGAACAACAAACCCTCCCCACCCCGGACAACAACCCCTCCCCACCCCGGACAACAAGCCCACCCACCCGGACAATAACCCTTCCCCAACCCTGACAACAACCCTTCTCCCACCCCGACAACAACCCCTCCCCACCCAGGACAACAACCCATCCCCACCCCAGACAACCCCTCTCCCACCCCAGACAACCCCACTCCCACCCCAGACAACCCCTCCCTCCCCATACAACAACCCCTTCCTCACCCCAGACAATCCCTCCCTCCCCATACAACAACCCCTTCCCCACCCCAGGCGTCAATCCCTCGCCCCACCCCAGACATCAATCCCTCGCCCCACCCCGGACATCAATCCCTTGCCTCCATCCCAGATATCAACCCCTCCCCATCCGGACATCAAACCCTTCCCCGACCCCAGACATCAACCCCACCCGGACATCAAACCCTCTCCCACCCCAGACATCAACCCACCCCCACTCTGGACAACAACCCCTCCCCACCCCAGACAACAACCCTCCTTCACCCCAGACAACAACCCTCCTCCACCCTGACAACAACCCCTCCCCACCCCGGAATCTCACACGGTATCTCAGGAAACGTAAACTGGATTCACGTCGTATTTGGTAAACAGATAACCCATGGTTTTTAAATTTGCCCTTTTGTTTTTTGATGGTTATGTCATGCATATTAATGAGTAGGCTTAAAGTGTCATCTTCAAATTTTCATTTTTTAACAACCAGATGTCTGTTTTGTTTCATTTTTGGTATAATACTGATGTTAGCTAGTGTATACATGTTCATTGTAAAGATGTCACTGCCATCGATATGTATAGTGGGCAGGGCTTAATATGATTTTGTAAACAAAAATCTTGTAAACACGATATCTCAAAAACTATGTCATGTGTGGTAAATAGCCCATGTTCTGTAGATGTGCCCTATTGTTTTTTGTGGTGAATCATGCATATTAATGAGTAGGCGGGTCTTAATGTAAAAATCTTGAAATGCTCTTATTTGACCATGTCTGTTTCGTTTCATATTTGTTGTGATGTTAGGTAGTGTCTATATGTTCATTGTATAAAAACTGTTGATTTGTATTAATATTCTTAGTGGGCTGGGCTTAATATGATTTTGTAAACAAAAACTATGAAATGGATTCACGTCATGTGTGGTACATAGCTCATGGTCTGCAGATGTTTTCTAATGTTTTGTTGTGGTGATCGAGTTCATGCATATCAATAAGTGGGCGGGGCTTAAAGTGAAAATTTTGAAAAAGTGATAAATGAGCAACTGTATGTGCGTTTTGTATCATATTGGGCATGATAATATTTTTGGTTATTGTGTACATGCTTATGTTATCAACAGCAGCGTTCACATTAAGATGTAGGGTTGCAGGATTTCTGCCAAAAAACAAGTGTAAGGGGGAAATTCCCTCAAAGAAAATTGAAAGAAAACCAGAACTAAATACACTACAATATTTTTAGCGCAACTACATACTGTACATCACAGTTGTAATAGGCCATGTCCATTTAGGCATAAATATAGATTTAGTTATAAAACATGCTAAAATGTTGTAAAATAAAATTTAAAATGTGTTTCTACACCCTACAATGGAAATATTTGATGTCAGTGGGCAAAAAGAATGAAAAAAGGCTTAGTACAGGCCTCTCACCCTGAGTATCCAATGATCACACTGTCGTTGGTGTTACGAAATATGTGATGAACGTGATAAAGTACAACACGTAATAGTCACGTGATTATGTCGTCTGCTAGATATCTAGATTGTATAGTGTGTAGTGCATGTGGTGTATAGCATACAATGACGATGGGGAGTATGTGACTTATAACACAATGTACTGCAGCAAAGTTAAACTTGACTAAAGAACAACTCTTTCAGTTTCAAGCTTTGTTTGAATTGATGAACAATAAAAAGACAACAAAGGGAAGGCAATGAAGGAGGAATGCCTTGTTATTTGGGATTTTTCTTTCCAGATTGGTGTTACTTTTAAAATGTAAATTTATTCTTATCGATCTACAATAGAAAGACACACAAGCAGTACTTACCTTTAGTTTTGCATATTTATTTAACTTACTTTCTCTTTTGCATGATACATGTATTAATTATGAACCTGTTTTTATCCATGATGATTACTTATCAGATTTCAGCAAGAAACATTAAAAGTGAAGATATTGCTTAGCAATAAGTAATGATGTCAAAGAAACTTTTGTATGTTGGAAGATTTTAGCATTACAAGTCTCCACCCCCCCCCCTTCCTTTTTTCAAAATCCACTCTTCCTCCCCTCCAAAAAATTACACATGGGGAAAAATCCTTCCAAATTTGAAATCCTAGTGTGTCAACACTAATCAACAGTTGTTATTAATATGCATGGTAGGCATGGCCTAATGTGAAGTGCCAAATGATGTAAGCCATATCGTATCTCATAAACAGTACACCTGATTTATGCCATATGTCATACACATGTGGGTCATGGTTTGTACATATGTTCTAATGTAGTGACATGATGTCAAAGAAACCTTTGCACGTTGGAAGATTTTAGCATTTCGAGTTCCTTCCCCCTTTTTCTAAAATCCTCCCCAAAAAGAAAAAAAAAAGATATTGGAAAAAAAAAAAAACCAAATTTGAAATCGCAGTGTAAATGCCAATCGGCAAATGTTATTAATATGCATGGTAGGTGTGGCCTAGTGTGAAAGTGCTCAATGATGTTAACTCCATACTGTATCTCATGAACAGCATACCTGATTTATGTCATATGCCACACACAGATGGGTCATGGTTTGTATACAAATGTTCTAATGTTGTGGTAGTAATGTCATGAATATTAATGAGTAGAAGGGGCTTACTGAAAAATTCTTGAGATTGGTAAAATGAACAACCAGGGTTGGAAAAACCACTCGCCTACTCGCCATAGGCGAGCAATAATAATGGTGGCGAGAATAAATTTAGTATATTGACCGCAGGTACTCGCCATTCTTAATTATTTACCTTGCCAAGTTTGGCAAGTTTTTTTTTTTTTTTTCCTTACCCTGTGAACAACCATTTTTACATCATGCTTGCTATGACAATGTCTGGGCAAATGCTAATGTTGTCAACAATTTTTATTGATCTGCATTGCGTGGTGGATGTGGCTTATGAATAAATATCATGAAACAAATATTTTATGATATGCAATGACATGACAGATTTTGCAAATCAATCAGCTTATGAAAAGGTAAGCGTCGTCGGAAGCACAAAACCTTTTGGTTCTGGTCTCCATGGTTTTCTATCAATATTAAAACATTTTTATCTTATGTTGTAACTTCATTCCCCGAACAATTTACAGTAAAGAATCTTGTTCAGTGCTTGCTAGATATGCCCTAATTTAAGAAATGATTAAAGCTCTTCTCATTGGTTGTTGATGCAGGTACCTTGCACTGCTGCATCATCTTGTAAATAGTTGATTGATGAAAACCACATTTCATGCAATGTATTGTCTGACATGCATAAAAAATGAAGTCATATAATAATTTATAATAATTCAGTGATGGGGAATGAGTTTTAACGGTTTTGTACTAGAAGAGATGAAAGCAATTAATTGTAAGGAAACAACACTTTACATTACAGAACTTCACAACGAGGATGCGCTCTTGAGCAGTATTATTACTATGAGAAGGCCTACTTAAAAAAATAAAAAAATAGATTATGGTAGAGTAATTGTAATTGTATTGTATACATAGGATTAGTGGTTTAAGCATATTTACCTTACAAGCATGAGGTTAAGAAAGGAGTAGTATGATAATGAAATTAAAAAAATTAACCTCAATTTGATTGTCTTATTCAAGTTAACATTTCTATCAAATGATCATGGTGTGAAGAAATGACTGTAACCATACTAAAGTGACATCACAGCCCAGTGCTGCAGATCATGGTGGAGGCACAATTTGACCTCTTACATTTTGATGGCATGATACACATACCTGTAACTATCACCATATGGCACCGAATATATTGGTAGGGCAGGAGTAATATGTTTACAAATGGCCCCCACCTTTTAGATTATGATGCTCTTTCTTTTGTCTTTTTCTTTTTGCCAAATGGGGGGTGGGGAGCACATGCTTGGGGCCACATGGGGTAGAGAGCCACATGGGGTAGAGAGCCACATGGGGTAGAGAGCCACATGGGGTGGAGAGTCACATGGGGTGGAGAGTCACATGGGGTGGAGAGTCACATGGGGTGGAGAGTCACATGGGGTGGAGAGTCACATGGGGTGGAGAGTCACATGGGGTGGAGAGCACATGCCTGGGGCCACCCTCTTAAATCTGCCACTGTCACAGTCTTACATTCATTGTTGTCTAATGTCTTTGTATACGGAACATCAAAGTAGAAGACTTTAAAAATAAATTAAAATGTGAACAATAGCACATAAGGTAAGACCAAGTTAAACTCAAGTGTATAAGTACAAAACACTATACGAGATGTCCCCATGTGCCAATCAATGGTTCACAGCAGCTTAGAGATGGACCAGGTCAAACACAAGTACAGGCAACAAGACATTATAAGAGATGTCCCTATGTGCCAATCAATGGTTCATAGCAGCTTAGAGATGGACCAGGTCAAACACAAGTATAGGCAACAAGACATTATAAGAGATGTCCCCATGTGCCAATCAATGGTTCACATAGGCTAAGAGATGGACCAGGTCAAACACAAGTGTAGGCAACGAAACACTATAAGAGATGTCCTCCTGGGCCAATCAGTGGTTCACAGCGGCTTATGGATGGACCAGGTCAAACACAAGTATAGGCAGCAAAACACTATAAGAGATGTCCTCATGGGCCAATCAATGCTTCACAGCGGCTTATGGATGGACCAGGTCAAACACAAGTATAGGCAACAAAACACTATAAGAGATGTCCTCATGGGCCAATCAATGCTTCACAGCGGCTTATGGATGGACCAGGTCAAACACAAGTATAGGCAACAAAACACTCTAAGAGATGTCCTCATGGGCCAATCAATGGTTCACATTAAAATTTAATTAAGAACCTTTGGCCTATAGTATCAGTTGGCATTTAGTGCCCTTTCCATAAACTGTGTTTCATACTAGATCTTCGTGACTTTCAATTTTGCTATAATTACAACAGCTGGTGGTTGTCATGTTAGATGATAGTACATGTGGATATGAAGGCAGCTATGTGCATCGTAGCATAATACAAAGTAACAAGCGCATATACTGCAACAACCAGCCTTAATCAGATCTTTATGAGGGCCGGACAGGGAGGGTTACAGGGAACACCTTTATGGAGAAAAGTAATGTAATACCTGTTGGGGTATTATGTGGTGGTAGGCCAATTTCAATACATCTTTGTATTTATCAACAGCAATACTATGAACTTTAAATTTTGGCTGACCTCAGTACTTTTACCAAACCTGGTTTTATCTGTTCAATGAAGTGGTGCCTAGTATTTTTGATATTTGTGAAAAAACTCACCCTTGTTTCATTCTGTATATTGTTAATGTGTACATGCTGAAAAGTTTCTCTTCCTACAAGCACCCAACACCTAAGTTTATCCTGAAAACTCTGGTATAACAATTACCAACCCGACTTCCTGTTCAGTGTATTGTGTTTCCACTCCAAACAATGATTGTTTATTTGCCAACCATGCACCCACAGGCAAGTAGCCTAAGCTTATTTGTGTATATAAGAGTGAACAAAGCTAGAGCTGAATAATGAAGGCACCTTTGTGATTGAAATCACTCATCCGTGTTAGGTGTCTTAGTGGGAGAAGTATCTTTTCAAACTGGTGGTAAAAATAGCTGTGTATCTTAATGCCTGAGGTAATAATGTGCATTAACTGTGAATGATTGACGGACCATTTCTCCTAAGGAAAGATATTGCTTCATGTACTTCAAGACATGGAGGAACCTTTCCCAGATAATAATCAATTACCTGTCACACCCAAATTCCCTGCTCCACTTAATACCCCATCCCAATACCCCATCCCACTACCCCATCCCACTACCCCATCCCAACACCCCATCCCAACACCCCATCCCAATGCCCCATCCCAATACCTCATCCCAATACCTCATCCCAATACCTCATCCCAATACCCCTTTCCAATACCCCATCCCAATACCACATCCCACTACCCCATCCCACTACCTCCCAATACCCCATCCCACTACCCCATCCCATTACCCCATCCCACTACCCCATCCCACTACCCCATCCCAATGCCCCATCCCACTACCCCATCCCCATCCCATCCCAATACCCCATCCCAATACCCCATCCCAATACCCCATCCCACTACCCCATCCCAATGCCCCATCCCACTACCTCATCCCAATACCCCATCCCAATAACCCATCCCAATACCACATCCCACTACCTCATCCCAATACCCCATCCCAATAACCCATCCTAATACCTCATCCCAATACCACATCCCACTACCCCATCACAATACCCCATCCCAACACCACATCCCAATACCCCATCCCAATACCACATCCCACTACCCCATCACAATACCCCATCCCAACACCACATCCCACTACCCCATCCCAATACCTCATCCCAACACCCCATCCCAATACCACATCCCACTACCTCATCCCAATACCCCATCCCAATACCACATCCCACTACCTCATCCCAATACCCCATCCCACTACCTCATCCCAACACCCCATCCCAATAACCCATCCTAATACCACATCCCAACACCCCATCCCAATACCACATCCCACTACCTCATCCCACTACCTCATCCCAATACCCCATCCCAATACCCCATCCCAATACCACATCCCAATACCACATCCCACTACCACATCCCAATACCCCATCCCAATACCCCATCCCAATACCCCATCCCAATACCCCATCCCAATACCCCATCCAACTACCCCATCACAATACCCCATCCCAACACCACATCCCACTACCCCATCCCAATACCTCATCCCAACACCCCATCCCAATACCACATCCCACTACCTCATCCCAATACCCCATCCCAATACCACATCCCAATACCCCATCCCACTACCCCATCCCAATACCACATCCCAATACCCCATCCCAATACCCCATCCCAATACCCCATCCCAATACCCCATCCCAATACCCCATCCCAACACCACATCCCACTACCCCATCCCAATACCTCATCCCAACACCCCATCCCAATACCACATCCCACTACCTCATCCCAATACCCCATCCCAATACCACATCCCACTACCTCATCCCAATACCTCATCCCACTACCTCATCCCAACACCCCATCCCAATAACCCATCCTAATACCACATCCCAACACCCCATCCCAATACCACATCCCACTACCTCATCCCACTACCTCATCCCAATACCCCATCCCAATACCCCATCCCAATACCACATCCCAATACCACATCCCACTACCACATCCCAATACCCCATCCCAATACCCCATCCCAATACCCCATCCCAATACCCCATCCCAATACCCCATCCCAATACCACATCCCAATACCACATCCCACTACCTCATCCCAATACCCCATCCCAATACCCCATCCCAATACCCCATCCCAATACCCCATCCCAATACCCCATCCCACTACCCCATCCCAATACCCCATCCCACTACCTCATCCCAATACCCCATCCCACTACCCCATCCCAATACCACATCCCACTACCTCATCCCACTACCTCATCCCAATACCCCATCCCACTACCTCATCCCAATACCCCATCCCAATACCCCATCCCAATACCCCATCCCAATACCCCATCCCACTACCCCATCCCCAATACCCCATCCCACTACCTCATCCCAATACCCCATCCCAATACCCCATCCCAATACCCCATCCCACTACCTCATCCCAATACCCCATCCCAATACCCCATCCCAATACCCCATCCCAATACTCCCATCCCACTACCCCATCCCAATACCCCATCCCACTACCCCATCCCAATACCCCATCCCAATACCCCATCCCAATACCCCATCCCAATACCACATCCCAATACCACATCCCACTACCTCATCCCAATACCCCATCCCAATACCCCATCCCAATACCCCATCCCAATACCCCATCCCAATACCCCATCCCAATACCCCATCCCAATACCCCATCCCAATACCACATCCCAATACCCCATCCCAATACCCCATCCCCCATCCCAATACCACATCCCAATACCCCATCCCAATACCCCATCCCACCCCATCCCAATACCCCATCCCAATACCCCATCCCAATACCCCATCCCAACACCCCATCCCAATACCCCATCCCAATACTCCCATCCCAATACCCCATCCCACTACCCATCCCACTACCTCATCCCAATACCCCATCCCACTACCTCATCCCAACACCCCATCCCAATAACCCATCCCTAATACCACATCCCAACACCCCATCCCAATACCCATCCCACTACCTCATCCCACTACCTCATCCCAATACCCCATCCCAATACCCCATCCAATACCCCATCCCAATGCCCACATCCCACTACCACATCCCACTACCCCATCCCAATACCCCATCCCAATACCCCATCCCAATACCCCATCCCAATACCCCATCCCAATACCACATCCCAATACCCCATCCCACTACCTCATCCCAATACCCCATCCCAATACCCCATCCCAATACCCCATCCCAATGCCCCATCCCAATGCCCCGTCCCATCCCCGTCCACTGCCCCATCCCAATGCCCCATCCCAATAACCATCCCAATCCCCCATCCCCCGTCAATGCCCCATCCCAATGCCACATCCCACTACCCATCCCACTACCTCATCCCAATACCCCATCCCAATACCCCATCCCAATACCCCATCCCAATGCCCCATCCAATGCCCCATCCCAATGCCCCATCCCAATACCCCATCCCAATGCCCCATCCCATCCCACTACCCCATCCCATGCCCATCCCCATACCCCCACCCCATCCCAATGCCCCATCCCAATACCCCATCCCAATACCCCATCCCAATACCCCATCCCAATACCCCATCCCAATACCCCATCCCACTACCCCATCCCAATACCCCATCCCACTACCCCATCCCAATACCCCATCCAATACCCCATCCAATCCCATCCCACATCCCAATACCTCATCCCAATACCCCATCCCAATACCCCATCCCAATACCCCATCCCAATGCCCCATCCCAATACCCCATCCCAATACCCCATCCCAATACCCCATCCCAATACCCCATCCCAATACCCCCAATGCCCCATCCCAATCCCCATCCCAATGCCCCCCATCCCAATACCCCATCCCAATACCCCATCCCATACCCCATCCCCCATCCCCATCCCAATACCCCCATCCCAATCCCAATACCCCATCCCACTACCTCATCCCACATCCCCTCATCCCAATGCCCATCCCAATGCCCCATCCCAACACCCCATCCCCACCCCATCCCATCCCACCCCATCCCATGCCCCGTCCCAACCCCATCCCAATACCCCCATCCCAATACCCATCCCAATGCCACATCCCATCCCTCATCCCAATACCCCATCCCAATCCCAATGCCCCATCCCATCCCCCCGTCCCAATACCCCATCCACTGCCATCCCATCCATGCCCCCGTCCCATGCCCCCATCCCAATACCATCCCACTCCCATCCCAATACCCCATCCCAATACATCCCACCACATCCCAATACCCGTCCCATCCCCCACTACCCCATCCCAATATCCCAATACCCCATCCCACCCCATCCCAATGCCCCATCCCATCCCACCCATCCCACTACCCCATCCCAACACCCCATCCCAATACCCCATCCCACTACCCCATCCCACTACCCCATCCCAATACCCCATCCCAATCCCACCCCATCCCAACACCACATCCCCACATCCCACTACCCCATCCCAATACCCCATCCCAATACCCCATCCCAATGCCCCCCATCCCAATCCCAGCACCCCCATCCCAATACCCCATCCCACTACCCCATCCCAACACCCCCCCATCCCAACACCACATCCCCCATCCCAATACCCCATCCCAATACCTCATCCCAACACCCCATCCCAATACCCCATCCCATCATCCCATACCCCATCCCAATACCCCATCCCATCCCAATCCCACCCCATCCCATGCCCCGTACCCCATCCCAACACCCCATCCCAACACCCCATCCCAACACCCCATCCCAACACCCCATCCCAACACCCCATCCCAACACCCCATCCCAATACCATCCCAACACCCCATCCCATCCCAATACCCCATCCCAATACCCCATCCCAATGCCCCATCCCAATACCCCATCCCAATGCCCCATCCCACTACCCCATCCCAACACCACATCCCAATACCACATCCCACTACCCCCCCATCACAATACCCCATCCCAACACCACATCCCACTACCCCATCCCAATACCTCATCCCAACACCCCATCCCAATACCACATCCCACTACCTCATCCCACTACCCCATCCCAATACCCCATCCCAATACCCCATCCCAACACCCCATCCCAATACCCCATCCCAATACCCCATCCCAATACCACATCACAATACCCCATCCCAACACCACATCCCACTACCCCATCCCAATACCTCATCCCAACACCCCATCCCAATACCACATCCCACTACCTCATCCCACTACCTCATCCCACTACCCCATCCCAATACCCCATCCCAATACCCCATCCCAACACCCCATCCCAATACCCCATCCCAATACCCCATCCCAATACCCCATCCCAATAACCCATCCTAATAACCCATCCTAATACCCCATTCCACTACCCCATCCCACTACCACATCCCACTACCCCATCCCAATACCCCATCCCAATACCCCATCCCAATGCCACATCCCAATACCTCATCCCAATACCTCATCCCAATACCCCATCCCAATACCCCATCCCAATAACCCATCCCAATAACCCATCCCAATAACCCATCCTAATAACCCATCCCAATACCCCATCCCAATAACCCATCCCAATACCCCATCCCAATAACCCATCCCAATACCCCATTTCAATACCACACTCGAACCACACTCACTATCCCCTCACACTCAATTTCGCCTCCCACTCAATGGTCCCACCTCCAATGGAAAAAGTATTAAACAGAAAATTGTGTAATTTTTTCGTAATCTAATTGTGAGTACAATTGGGTTTAAGCACGTCGTATATAGACACGTCCCCTACCCATAAGTTGCCTGATGGTGACAGGGATGGTAGGCTTGTCCTCTCCACCACTCAGGTCTAATTTATAAAAAAATACCTATTTTTTGAGTTTATTGTTCTCCAACAGATGTAAAAGTTCCATCAGCTGGAAGCATATCATGATGTATATCCTACTTACCTCTCAGCCATGCAGTTGCTGTGCAGAATTGGTAGAAATCTATTTTTGATGTTTTCCAGTTTAAGTTGCTCATGGTAGGGGTTTGCCACGTTGCACATCAATATATAGCTGGTTGAAATACCCCAAACATGAGGACTTGCTTTTAGTCACTTTACAATGTTTCCAAAGTGTTTTAATAGGCTCTCATTGTACGCATAATTACCCGTTGGATGTAGCTAGTAATTGGCAAATATGTGTCTTCTTAAGTTGTTTTTTAAAGCTTTTGATGATACTGTATGTCCGGGCATCTAAAAGGTTTTTGAATTACATATTCCCTATTGACTGATTGTATTCATCAATCTGAATTTGTTAGTTGACTTTTGTTACATTTTTACCTATGTGCATGATGAGTATACTTTGGCAGCTCATTATAGGGGTGGAGGTGTTTTGTCTCCCTCCCCCTCCCCAACAATTTGTAATAAAGAACACAAACATGCTTGAAGTTGAATTATATGTACAATAAAGAAGGATGTCAACTCCCAATCATGTTTTTCCCCTCTAATTAATATCTTTTATGATATGTGTGTATTTTGTATTCAGAAAGATGGAGAAAGAGCCTGTTATGCTATTGTCATGGCCTATCCACAACCTGTCATGCTATTTTCACGGCCCATCCACAACCTGTCATGCTATTGTCATGGCCCATCCAATGGTCCTTGGCAATAACTGTCTAAAACTTTTCTACACTTCAGGACCTTTAAGGCGTCTCCCGTTCTTAAAAATTCTAGCAAACACAAAATTAACACAAAACATCTCTAAGTACGGGAAGTTTCATCTGAAATTAGACTTTTAGTGAATGGAATTCAATGCACTAAATACTTGTTGCTATTTGAGTATATATTCCTAGGGAGTTGATCTATTCTCTAGGTGGAAAATATCAGGGCTGTAATTCCCAGGGTTAAGAGGGGGGGGGGGCATGTCCCCACTTTTCAGTAGAATATTTCAAATTCACTTCATTTTGGGGAAAGTATGCCTCTTGTCCTCCTACATTTTGGATAAAAAACCTTAACCTCCCCCCCCTCCCCCTCTCCCCAACCTTCTGGATTATGTACCTGGGTGGATTGAGGTTGTTTTTGCAAGTTTTTTGTCCCTGGCCATTTTCAGTTGTGTGTGGGTGAGAAACCATTCCACAGTAAGTCATTGGTATATGCACAAAGTTTATTTCAGTACTTAGTGCAGCTCTCCATTTTTTATGTGGAATTTATATTTTCAGGTAAAGTTAAGGATGTTAGAATATCTTTCTTCAGTGGCGTAGCCAGAAGGAGAGAGGGGTGGGGGGAGCGATCACACCCACCCAATATTTTTCTCCATCGGTTCAGATTTTAATCGTTGGTTCAGATTGGTGTCGTCAGTTCAACAAGCTCTAACATTTCAGGTGCTTATTATGTTTTTAGATTTCAAAAGGGCACTTTCTCAGAACAAAGGGTCTTCAGTAATAATATTAAACATTTTTACGATTTTGTATTTAGATACATAAACTAAGGCACAGAGAGAGAGAGAAGAGGGGGAGACAGTGGAGGGGGAGAGACGGGGGAGGTGGGTGTCGGAGTGCACATGATACAGAACAGGCTCATTTTAAAAGTTTAACAACATTTACACAAGTTTGTAGTAAATTATTGGAAACCTTTCTTTTAGACAACCCATATTTTTCAAAGAGCTAGTGACGACAAACCTAACCATGTACACTGAACGTAAACAATAAAACATATTTCCACATTAGGCGTTTTCATGATTTTGTGTTTAGTATATGGTGTATTATAGCTCTTTTTGACATGAATTTTGACTTGTATAATACATCTTCTTATTATGCGTTGTGACATACTTTATTTTCCTTAAAATGTCAATTTGGCGAGAGTTTCTTGAGGCTTTGCTCCCTGGACCCCTACCAGGGTTTTGCCCCTGCACCCCTCCAGGGGCCCTTAAGCTGGACCCCATGCTGACAAGTTGAGCTCTTTGCGCTCGAAGTGACAACTTATGTTGGTTAAATTCAATTCCCCCTTCCCCCCCCCCTCCCTCACCCATATGAAATTCCTGGCTATGCCAGTGAATTTTTGGTTAGTGAGATTTTGTTACATTTCATAGAATAAAGAAGCTGAGGTAAAAAGAGAAATATACCAAGGTTGATAGCCAATTTCAGTGGCATTCAGTGATGAATACCTAAAATTGTCTACGTGTGGATTCATACTCCTTGGGGCGTAAAGTGAAGTAAAATCACATGGCACAATTATGACACATGTGGCACATGTCGCAATGCCATTAACCTTCAACAAACAAACATTTAGAATTGTCTGAAGTTCTGAATGAATTAAAAGCGAAAGGCCTTGAAGTGTGTAGATACTAATTAAGCCTTTTAATAGTTGCTTCGCCGTACTTCTGTCCCTAAGCCTGTCCTTACTTACTTTTTTTTGTGCACAACTTACTGCTTCATGCAATGCACAGCTCACATAATACACTGACCTCTCCAATTTAAACTTTTTGGCGCTTGCTACCTTGCAGTATCTTCTCATTGACACCCCAGGCTACCCCATTTCTGGATCAAAACACTCATTCACTTCCAGTCAAGTTCATGGCGTTGATAAGGAGCTGCTACCTAGAAAATTATGACTGGCATTTGTAAAGCGTTTGAATACACATTGTGCATAGAAAAGCACTATAAGCTCCTGCCCCCCCACATTCCCAAAATTTAGACATTTTGTTTTGGCCCGCAACTTTGAAAACATTACAGCACCCCTATATATGTGCCTGTTGGATGTGGCTTACAAAATTGCTAAAATGCTGGGATTACTTATTTTAGGTGTGTGGTGGGGGAGGATAAAAGGGATGGGATAGAAGGGGATTCTAAGTGATGTTATGTTTAGTCTACATTTTACTTTCAATGCATTTTGTTCTTAACTTTTGAAAAAGTAAGTTTCATTCATCTTTGCCTCTTTGCACTCTGTTGCCTGATGCCATGAATGTCACATAACAAAAGAGGTGTGTCAGAGATTCATAATGTTAAGTAGATTGCGCAATGATCCTGATAGACTGGGTCTTAATTATTACCTCTGCCAAAGAAGTTGGGTTATGTTTTCTCCTCTGTTTGTTTGTTTGCCATCAAGATATCTCAAAAACTGATGATTGGATTTGGATTAAATTTAGTGTGTGGTTTTGTTACTAGTTAAGGAAGAAGTTCTTACAATTTGAGACATGGGAACAGGGAAGGTGCAAATGGGGGATGGGGACATGTCTTTGCTTCAGTTTGTTTGTTTGTCATCAAGATGTCTCAAGAACCGATGATTGGATTTGGATTAAATTTAGTGTGTGGTTTTGTTAATAATAAAGGAAGAAGTGCTTAAAATTTGAGACATTGGAACAGGGGAGGGATGGGGACATTAAGGTGAGTGTCTGTCATCAGAATATCTCAAGAACTAATGATTGGATTTGGATTGGGGACATATTAAGGTGAGTGTCTGTCATCAGATTATCTCAAGAACTAATGATTGGATTTGTATTAAATTTGATGTGTGGTTTTGTTACTGCTTAAGAAAGAAGTGATTACAATTTGAAACATATTGGAATGAGGGAGTGGTGGGGACATTTTAAGGTGAGTTTGTCTGTCATCGGAATATCTCAAGAACTGATGATTGGATTTGGATTAAATTTGATATGTGGTTTTGTTACTGCTTAAGGAAGATTAAATTTTAAGATGTAATAACAGGGGAAGGGCAGAAATTGAGAGTGGGGATGTTTAGGGTAAGGCCTTTGAAGACATAATTGAAACTTTCCAATGGAATGTGGTGAACAATGAATTTATATGATGAAAAGAAATCCAACAATCAATTTTCTGGACTTAAATCAAGTGGTCTCTGGAATCAAAGAAAAGTAAACAATTGGTTTCTAATGAATGAAAAATGATGGAATGTGAGTCTTGAATGAAAGGAACTCAAACAATGAATGCTTTGCCTGAATGAAACTGAAAACAATGATATGGCCTGAAGAAATCCAGTCAAAAGATAATCTTTAGTGCTCAGAATGCAAATGAATATTACAGATCAAACTTGGGGATTAGTCTTGGTCGGCCTATGATTTCTGAGGTATATTATTTTGAGTATGTGGATCAAATGAACTCTACAATTATTCTAGTCTTGTTGAAATTGCAACGGGGCGGAGGTATGCACTTTCTACAGAGTGCTAATATTGTAGTTAAAGGATTCGTTCAGTGGACAGACAAACATGAAAGAGGACCTTAAAGAAACAAAATGGTGAAGAAACTACCTTCTTATCTTATCCTGTTAAGGAGATATTTAAGTTTAAAGGAATATTCCCATGGTTTTAAGGAATATTCTCATGGTTTTAAGAAATATTCCCATTGTTTTAAGGAATGTTCCCATAATTTTAAGGAATATTCCCATAGTTTTTTGTAAAATTTTATTTAAAAGAACATACTTTTAGAGCCAATTTGGTACAAAAATCAGGTTGGTATTGTATTCCGTTCAGGAGATGGATTTTTTAAGATTTTCCACATGCATTTTAAAGTTCTTGTACAGTATGATGAATTCGTGTTTGATGATGTCCTAAGAAAATTCCATTGCAAACGTTTATGTATTTCTTGGAACGTTAATTGGTTGTTTCTCTGTATGACTAGAAACAATTTTCCAAAAGTTATTGAAGTAGGGTATATTTGGCAATGTATATAAATACCCAATTTTCATCAATTTATTTTCATAGCAGGTTTTACTAATAAAAAGGATGATAGATTTGAATGAAATACATAAACTTTGTGGGAGAATGTGTTGCTGTGATGTCATACTGGGCCTTTTCTTATTCGTTTATTGGCATTTTTTGTGAACCTTAAGAATTGAATATCTCCTGGTAAGAATAACATATCAAGATGATTTTTGTAATAAATTGTTCTCAACATTTTTTTTTTTATGAAAGGATATGAAAAACATGAGAATATTTCTGTAAAGCTGTCATATCTGTGTAAAAGTGAGTGGTGAAAGTCACTATGGAAGGGTGCCATTCATAACAGTGTTAATGTACTTTAAAGAGAATTCATTTAAATTTTTTAGTACTTGAATTATTTTCCCTGGAACTTTCTTCAGGTGGTAAAATTACCCTTACTAGAAACTTTTTGACTCTTGAACAGATCCCTGAAGAGATTCTTAATAAGCATCAGAAATGGCTCTGCTTAAAACCAGGAACACTTCAACCGGCCCTCATAAAGAGCAGGGCCGGTTGAAGTAAAAGTTATCTTTTTCTTTTATTCCCAAAACCACAAAATTGTGGTCTCTTTAACACTCCGCACAAGCTGTTTAATGAACCATGTGTTTAAATTTCACCCAACACAAAGGAGTTTTTTTTAAAGAGGAGCAGCTTCTCCCAAGGAGTTTAAAATGTCCTTTGAAGCAAAGTTATTCTTGTGGAAAGATGCATAAATTTCTAGTCTGAAATTTGCACAACAGGTTTTTAAGCAGTGTCTATACTAATGTAATCCAATCTCCCCAATTTTTTATTTTTGTTGTATTTATTACTTATTAATAATCACTCTAAATGTATTGTATCATTGTTCAAGAAATGCAAATGCCTGTGATGCCCTACCTCAGGACATACTTTGAAAACAGTTGACTGAGATTTTGAACTAATACCATTACTCAATATGAGCAGGCAGCTGTTCTTTATTATTCATCTCTAAAGGAATGTGTGTACAAACCCAAACATGCAAGAGATTTGTATTTGTACTTGGTTGAATACTTGGATCAAATACCATAAATGGTTGGACTGTTTTTCTTCACCCACTTTCAGGACACAATCTTTCTGCCACAATCCTCCAAAAAGGGAAACAATTGGGTATTTTTTACATTCAGAGAGAGCGTTAATTACATGTATATGAATTGTAACTTTTTGCCCAAAAACTTGAGAAAACGTAAGACTTATAGTAGTGAGGATGTGGTGAAATTACTAAGGTAAATTAAATAAAGTGTTGTGTTCATATTAATTTTGAGATTTGCATAACAACCGAGTCTTGTGGAACATGTTTAGCCAGGTGAGGTCAGGCTATGTACACTGTACTTGTAAAAACATTACTTAATTGTAAAAAAAAAAGAGTAAATCGAAAATTTATGCCAGGTGAGCTTACTTTAAATTCCAAGTTTTAAGGTGGGGTAGGTGAATGATATTTGTATTGAAATGAACCTGAAATGGATGTGAATAAAGAACAGCTGGTGCTTTTGATGATCTAAAGGTGGGTACTATGTTATTTACAGGTAGTGTCAGTTTCCCTCATACTTGATTCTTGCTTTTTCAGAATTTTTCAGAAAGCATGCAATACTTTTTGACTGCTTCAATGATGGTGTACCTTCACTTTTTCAGGCATCAAAAATTTCAACGAACTTTATACGCCATAATGCAGCTTGAATTTTATGTACAAAACCTTAACCTTGAAAATCTTCGTAATATGTTAATGCATTGATTAGGGGTCATGCAGGTGTATATTATATGATGCATTGATTAGGGGTCATGCAGGTGTATATTATATGATGCATTGATTAGGGGTCATGCAGGTGTATATTATATGATGCATTGATTAGGGGTCATGCAGGTGTATATTATATGATGCATTGATTAGGGGTCATGCAGGTGTATATTATATGATGCATTGATTAGGGATCATGCAGATGTATATTATATGATGCATTGATTAGAGGCCATGCAGGTGTATATTATATGATGCATTGATTAGGGGTCATGCAGGTGTATATTATATGATGCATTGATTAGGGGTCATGCAGGTGTATATTATATGATGCATTGATTAGGGGTCATGCAGGTGTATATTATATGATGCATTGATTAGAGGCCATGCAGGTGTATATTATATGATGCATTGATTAGGGGTCATGCAGGTGTATATTATATGATGCATTGATTAGGGGTCATGCAGGTGTATATTCTGAAAGAATTAACAAGGGGGCCCTGATAATAAATGGATTAACCTAGGGAGTGGGTCCATTATAAACAAGGTCCAATGTTTGCTAGAAAATTGTAGCATTGAGCCCTCCAAAACATCTTGAAAAATACAATTACATGCTCCGGTGGTGAATGAATGTAAATACTTCATAATGTAAATAAATTTGCTCAGTTCAGTTGTGGTTTTCATTCTATGCATTTACACACATTTTCTTATTCTTTTCTAAATTCTTTTAGAGGAAAAGAAATCTTATGACAACAATTCTCTGTGGAAGATTTGCTAAAATATAATTATAATCATAATCGTAACAATGCTTGTCAATTTTTAAACCAAATACTCAAACTTCACAGTTTTCAACACACCTAAATACCACAAGCAATTTAAGTTAAATAGATAATGACCAGAGATGACTTGACTAGCCTACAATGAATTGTTGAATATGTGCACATAGGTTGACGGTCTACAATGAATGGTTGAATATGTTCACATTGGTTGAGCCTACAATGAATGGTTGAGTATTTCCACAGAGGTTGAGCCTACAATAAATGGTTGAATATTTCCACACAGGTTGAGCCTACAATGAATGGTTGAATATTTCCACAAGAGGTTGAGCCTACAATGAATGGTTGAATATTTCCACAGATGTTGAGCCTACAATAAATGGTTGAATATGTCCACAGAGGTTGAGCCTACAATGAATGGTTGAATATTTCCACAGAGGTTGAGCCTTCAATGAATGGTTGAATATTTCCACATAAGTTGAGCCTACAATGAATGGTTGAATATTTTCACAGGTTGAGCCTACAATAAATCGTTGAATATGTCCACAGAGGTTGAGCCTACGATAAATGGTTGAATATTTCCACATAGGTTGGCTTTACGTTCATCTGGGGATGTAACATTAAAGCCATGAAGTGCACAATTCATCATTCCTGTATGAAAGACAAGCACAACCAGTGCCATTTTGGATGTTTCATATACATATAGTATAATCAGGGAGTTGGCATTAGAATGCCAACTCCCTGGTATAATCAAGTAAGTTGTTTCTTGTCAGATACAAGGAAGGCCAAGATTTTCTTATGGTTTTTAGCTCGACTATTAGAAGAATAATAGAGATATTCTACTACCCCTGGCGTCGGCATCCACTTAAATCTAGTTTTGGTTAAAGTTTTGGTTAAAGTTTTTATAACTTAAGTTATGAATGGTGTACATTTATGTGACTTGGCATTGGGGTAGATAAAGGACATGGGTACTGATCAAATGATCATGATTTAGGGTTGCGTGTGCTTATTTGCATAACAATGAAAATATTTGTCATAAACAAATGTAACATGAGAAAACCTTAAGATACAAACAGTAAGAGAACAAAAAACCATACTTAAAAAGATACAAGCAGGAAAACTTACAAGGTCCAATGAGGGTAACTCGTGAAAAGGTGTGTTTTCAATACACTCTTAAAACTATCTAAAGTAGGGACATTTCTGATGTAGATTGGGAGAATGTTCCAGAGATTGGGGGCTGCAGATTGAAAAGAACGTTCACCATAAGTCTTGGTGTTAATTTTTGGCGATTTTAGGAGAATAGCACTGTTAGATCTGAGTGAGCGAGTTGGTAATTGTAAGGTAGTAAGTTGGAAATATAATTTGGAGCAAGACCATAAATGATGGCTTTGTATGTGAGGGTGAGAAGCTTGTAGTTTATTCTTTCACATATAGGAAGCCAATGAGGTTGGTGGAGGGGGTTTAATGTGATATTTCTTACTTGTGAGAGTAACTAATCTGGCAGCAGTGTTTTGAATGCGCTGAAGCTTTGAGATTTGTTGGGAAGGAAGTCCAAATAAGATACTGTTGCAACAATTAAGTCTGGATGATACAAATGCGTGAATTAGTGTCTCAGTCGACTTTTGATCAAGATATTTACGAATTTGGCTGATTTTTCTGATGGCAAGTGAAGCGGAGCGGCATATATTATTTACATGTGGCAACAGTGTAAGCTTATCATAAAGAATAACACCCAGGTCTTTAACACAGGAAACAGGAGATACACATGAATTACCAATTTGGGGATTGGGAGGGGGAGGGGGGGGGGAGCGAAGAGTTTTTATCTATAATGGTTAAAGATTGCATGGAGTATAGGCATGGGATGACATTTGGGACAGGTTGGGATGGAATGTGGGACAGTCTGGAATATGCATTATTAGCAGTGAGTGGATTTGTATTGTTTCCAATGTCAAGTTTGTCATATGTTAAGCAATATTGTTTCACATAATTTTGCTTTAATGTTGTACATTTTTCATGTTGCTTGACACACATATTTTCTTGAATTGGAAGCTGTATTACAATCCAATATGTTCTGTAGTTCTGGAAATGTGTAGGGGTTGGGGGAGGGTACAGGTTGGAAAGGTTTAATGACATTCTTTCATTGACATTGGCAAGTCTGGGCCTCTTCTTTCTTTGTTGTTTAATTAATAGAACTGAAAGTTATTGTAATAAAAACTGCTAGCTTTTACATGTTTTCTGAGTTATTGGGTGAGGTAACCTTGAGCTTTTTTTTTTTTTGCCTTAAAGTATCTGGGAAAACTCTAGATATTTTGAAGCTTGTAGTAAAGTGTGAAAATTAACAAAGCAAATAGAAATGTAAGCGCATCTTTCAAAGCTCAAGTAATTTGAAATCATCTGCCGGTACTACCCTATATACTGTACTTCCCTCAATAAGTCCATTCTCTATACTAGCTTTGATTAGTGGAGCATACTGTCCTTCCGACAAATCTTGTTAGACAGTTATTATTAAGTATTAAAAATGAAAATAGAATTAATAGCAAATTCTACAATAATATAGCTGAAGATTTGTTTATTTGATCCCTGCATGACGTAAGCAAACTCAATCAATATTTTCTGTAGTTAAAACACATATTTCAGCATAGCTTTGAGTAATGATTCATAATAACAAATATAGTGAAATGGTTATTTGTGTATTAACAGCTGTATTGACAAGCTGGTTTGAGCTTAAATTCATTGGGATGACTTAATAGCCAAAAATATGAGTTTTCTTTCTCCACTCGCCAATTCTCAAGCAGCCCTTACCTGTAACGACTGATATCTGTACAGTCTGGATAAATGCATCACTTACCAAGGAATTTTTACAAACCTGATTCCAAGCCTTAAAATGCTATTTTTCAAGTTATTTACCTCAATTGGCACTAACTATAATGCCAAGTAGAGACTTCTTTTGTATTTTTACAAGAATTCTGAACCTCTGAAAATGGCTTTATTACCGCAAATTCCTTTAAAAGGTTTGGTAGCACATTCCACAAGACTTTGGGTTCCTCTTTCATTGTTGTTAATTGAATGGTCTCAACATAGTATAAAGCCTCAATTGCATTCCAACCAGCAGTACACGTTATTTACTTGGTACTCTTTTGCCTGATCCTTTCTAATGTAATAAAGAAGTAATTGATTTATATTTGATGATTGTAAGACAGTGGTCATGTCTTGGTGCCAAGTTATTAGAACAGAAACTCAATATAAACAGTAATGAGATTGTTTCTGACTCAATTAAGAATTTAGAGGTTTTAGTTCGAGGGGCAACACATGATCAATATATAAACACACAAATAAGAACATGCTTTTAATTATCCACTCGCCAACAGCAGTGGATAATTATCCCCTCTTGGTGAAGAGGGGATATAGCATCTTTACCATTCGTCCGTTCTTTCAACCACATCAATTGTTATCTGGCCTCAGGCATTGTGTAGCCACTGGGGAACAATGAATTTTAATCCTCGAAAAGGAATTCCAACTATTTTTATGAAAAAAAATTGATATAAAGGAACGTCTTGCTTTGAAAGAACTTGGAACAAATGCATTCCAGCCTGTTTGGTAGATAGATCAGCCTTATCTGGTTTATAAGGAGAAAAGGTTGAACATGTTTTTATTAGGAGTGTCAGGGTTTTTTTTTTTTTTGGGGGGTGAGCTGTGCTGCAATGGAGTATGTAAAGGTTATAGTGGAGGTTATAGTGAAGATTGGAATGATAAGTTGCTGGTTAAGAGTATATTTGGTAGATGAGTAGATTGCAAGAAGTGGGTTGGGGTAGTACGTGAAACACGAATGGAAGGTGAATGGGGCATGTTGGGAACGGAGGATGGTAGATTAATGGAGGATGGCAAGTGAAGGAGAGATGTTGGGTTGATAGAAGTGAGGGAATGGGAGGAAGGAATGTCGGGTGGAAGATGACATAGTGATTGGTACATGTAGGAGTTGGTATGAAGGTTGGATAGCATGGGGGACAGGATGGGGTGATATATGGGACAGGATGGGGTGATATATGGGACAGGATGGGGTGATATATGGGACAGGGTGGCATGTGGGACAGGGTGGCATATGGGACAGGGTGGCATGTGGGACAGGGTGGCATGTGGGACAGGGTGGCATGTGGGACAGGGTGGCATGTGGGACAGGGTGGCATGTGGGACAGGGTGGCATGTGGGACAGGGTGGCATGTGGGACAGGGTGGCATGTGGGACAGGGTGGCATGTAGTGATGTCATGATATGGCTGTATTACGTATCGATTGTTGTGATATATTGGTATATCGCAAATTTTTTCAAGAAAAATGACTCACAACACATTGTATATCAGTACTTCTTCTATACTTATGCATCTGAATGATGAACACAAAAAACAACAATTATTTCCATCTAGCAGACGACATGATTGCGTGACTATTATGTTCTAGATTTCATTACGCATCGCATGCACATGTTTGGTAATTCATGAATCATCAAAGTGAGAGAGGCATTTTCTGGGCCAATTTTTTGTTCTTTTTGCCAAATTACATAGGAGCGTGCCGAAAAGTTTATCTTTAAGTCTATATCCGCACCTGACACCTGAGTTAATCCTGAAAATTCAAAAATGACAATTACCAATCCGACTTCCTGTTCAGTGTATTGTGTTTCCTCTCCAAACAATGATTGATTATCTGCCATACCCATGCACACCACAGCCAAGTAGCGCAAGGTTATTTGTGTATATGATATTCAGAAAGCCAGTGCTGAGTAATCAGAGCACTTTTGTGATTAAAATCACTCATCTGTGTTAGGTGTCTTACTTGGAGAAATTTGTTTGCAAACTGGTAATAAAATATCTGTGTATCATATGCCTGAGGTGATGTGTGCATTAACTGTGAATGATTGATGTACCATTTCTCCTAAGGAAAGATATTGCTTCCTTGGTAAAGAAGCATGATTTTTATTTTTTTTCATTTAATGTTTCACAAAATTTTTTCCCATTTTTAAAGTTGATTCAGAAACGATCATGGCCTAAACATGCATTTTAGATTTATTACCGTAACGTTAGTACCATAATGTATGAAGTAGCCTAGCCTGGTTGCGCGAAAATGTCTTAGTTCTGTATTAGTTTATGGTATAGTGATATGTGTTAAGAGGCATATTTTATGTCATGGGAAAAGAGATATTGTGATATCTTGATAAGCAACATATCATTGCAGCATTAGTGTCATGTCGGACAGGTTGGTATGTGGAGCAGGGTGCTATGGCATGTAAGACAGGATGGGATTTCATGTGGGACGGGGTGGCATGGCATTGAAACAAGGTGGAGACATGACATTTATGGCAGGCTGGGATGGCATGTGGGAAGAGGTGGGATGACATGGAGACAGGGTGGGATGACGTGGGACAGGGTGGCATAGCATGTAGGACAGGATAGCATGTAATGGAAGTCATCTGGATCTCAGGTGGGATGGCATGTGGGACTGGGGGTAGCATGTGGGATAGCATTGAATGACCTGTGGGACAGGGTGGGATGGCACTTGGTTCAAGGAGGACTGAGACCAATTGGTCTCATTCCCATTTGATGCGTCTGACAATTGAGAAATTTGTAACATAAAATGCAACTCCAAACCCATCAAGCAAAAAAAATATGATAAGCTCTAATGCCATGGAGTGAGTATAGTGGGAGTTTGATTTTAAGATCTTATTTTGATGCGATATTGGATAGCCTCGGTATGTTACGTTTGTTATCTTACATAAGTTTCGTTTTGATTGGATATGCAATTTTCAGCTTTCTATTTTAACATCTTACAGACATTTCCTGTTTTGTGGTATTTGTTATATAGGTGATGGAATGAAATGAAAAGTGATAATTGTATAGCATTACATATTAAATACAATAAGTAATTAATGTTTGTATAACTAAGTTTTACAGTTTGCTTTTACTCTCAAGAATTTTACAAATACTCAAATTCTTATTATTAAAAGAATGTAATATTTGAGAAATTTATCAAATGGCAGGTGGGGGACATTGAAAAAGCAAATGCTCTTGCAAAAGTCAAGAATGAATGGATACATGGTGAATCAGTTGAATGGATACATGGTGAATCAGCTTGAATAAATACATGGTGAATCAGCTTGAATGGATGCACGGTGAATCAGCTTGAATGGATGCACGGTGAATCAGCTTGAATGGATGCACGGTGAATCAGCTTGAATGGATGCACAGTGAATCAGCTGGAATGAATACACGGTTAATCAGCTTGAATGGATGCACGGTGAATCAGCTTGAATGGTTGCACGGTGAATCAGCTTGTATGGATGCACGGCTAATCAGCTTGAATGGATACACGGTGAATCAGCTTGAATGGTCGCACGGTGAATCAGCTTGAATGGATGCACGGTGAATCAGCTTGAATGGATGCCGGCTAATCAGCTGGAATTAATACACGGTTAATCAGCTGGAATGGATGCACGGTTAATCAGCTTGAATGGATGCACGGTTAATCAGCTTGAATGGATGCACAGCTAATCAGCTGGAATGAATGCACGGCTAATCAGCTGGAATGAATGCACGGTTAATCAGCTTGAATGGATGCACGGTGAATCAGCTTGAATGGATGCACGGTGAATCAGCTTGAATAGATGCACGGTGAATCAGCTTGAATGGATACATGGTGAATCAGCTTGATGAATGGATGCACGGTAAATCAGCTTGATGAATGGATACACGGTGAATCAGCTTGATGAATGGATGCACGGTGAATCAGCTTGAATGGATACATGGTGAATCAGCTTGATGAATGGATGCACGGTAAATCAGCTTGATGAATGGATACACGGTGAATCAGCTTGATGAATGGATGCACGGTGAATCAGCTTGAATGGACACACGGTGAATCAGCTTGAATAGATGCACGGTGAATCAGCTTGAATGGATTCATGGTGAATCAGCTTGTGTGCTCTGTTATTCAAGCTGGTCAAAGTATGCTCCATTCCTGTGCTACTAAACTTTAGTGGCACATGCAGAGCGACTAATTGTATATTTTTTAAGTGGAGAGATAATGAATTTATGTAGAGTGCATCATGTGCTGTAAAGTGAAGAAGGGGGTTTAACTACGACATGTGATGTGAGCATCCAAAAGAGGCAGTTCTGTACCCACACATACTCCCCCAATTGAGCACTGCCACTTTTCACCCACACATACTCCCCCAATTGAGCACTGCCACTACCCACACATATTCCCCCAATTGAGCACTGCCACTTTTCAATAATTCAATACTTTTGTTGTTTGTCATTGCACAGAAAAAAACTGTTTTTTGCTGCATGGTGTCCCTATTTGTGCAGCCTTCATTATGGCTCCTCCAACAGTAATATTTTAATCCTTTTGAAAATTTAAAATGATTTTGCCCTTTCCAAACCTGGGGTGCTAAATGAATATCCATGGGTAGGAACTGTTTTTATGAGCTACAGTAATAATGCATCTCTTGATTGTTTCAGGAATGATTCACTTTACTTATTTGAATGTATTTGGGCCGGGTATTTTGGTGGCAAAGCTGACAACGACTAACCAAAATTATTTGTAGTTTTTCATTTTATTTTGATGTGATGTTGAATAGCCTCAGTACGTAATACAAGCTTCATTTTGATTGGTGGATTGAATTTCCAGCTTTTCATAATAATATCTGACAAACATCTTGTGTTTGATGGTATTTGTTACATAGGTGAAGGAAGCGTAATATATTAAATTGAATAATTAAAGAATAATTTTATAGTACCGGTTTTCGCATAGGGCTCACGGCACTTTGCATAAAACAAACACTAGTAAAAGCAGGGAAGTGCCACTTCCCTGGTAAAAGAGTGAAAAAATGCAATCAAGATAACATGACATTTCAAAAGAATATGAAAAAGTCTGTAGAACAAGAAATGTTTTTGTTACAGTCTTTGCTTTTTTGCAATCTAAGTGTGTTGTGGTAAATTAAATTAATAACAAAAAGGAAAATGGAGATAGTTTGACTATTTTTCGCTTATGATTATTTACAGAGTATTGTGGAATGAACGAAGGTTGTAGTGACACGATCTGCTGGCATTTCATTGCTGTTTCAAATAAGGAGAGAGCATTTCATCAGATTTCTAGACCGAAAAGTGAGGGCACTAATTTTTGCAAATTTCACAGATATATTATCCAAAAAAGATTGACAAACTTCATGCTTCCATAGGCCATAGCCCACAGACGACACGAGGGCAAAGGTCACTTGAATATTGATATTTTTCAAAAAATTACTGTACCAGTTGCGTGGTAGATAGGCGTTCAAATTTGGGGGGTAACCCCCAAAAAATACGCCCCCAGGTTTGGGTCTAGTGCTCGTTAGATTAGTTCAGTTGTCAGCCAGTTTATTGTTTATGAAAAAACAAAACAATGAAATGAACGAAAATATGAACAATTTTTCATGGATCTGATTTGTGTATGTAAAAGTGACTGAAATCAACCTATTTGTAATTAAAATATTTGTGTATTGTATGTAAATTTTGTCTGAAATGTTTTGACTTGTCTAGTTAAGTAACACATGTAATTCACAACCTGCAGAAATTAGGAGAAAGTATTTGCAGTCTGTAAAAGAATCCCAAATAATTTTCAGTAATATGTCTTAATATCTTAATATTTCAATATCTCCTGAACTGAACAAGATATCAGATTAGAATTCTCACAGGTCTGTTTGTCACTGGCTGTATCTTTCTACAAAACTATAGTAGGTGAATAACTGTTGTAAATGGGCAAGATATCCTGCATGCTGGACAGAGGGGTTTGGTAGGCCATCACAAAAGCCCGGCACTCAACATCACCATAAGCAAGCAACTTGTAAAAGTTTGATAGGAGTCATATAGTGTACAGAAGTGGCTCAAGGGCATTTGTTTTCATCTTTGTGAACTTTTTTAAGTAGGCCGGAACTTGAGAAATAACATCTAAAGTGTGTAGGACACTGTTCCTCCATAAACTTATAGAAGTAAAGTTACAAATACCTTTAACCCATGCAAATATTAGAAAGGTCAAAGGCCAGATACACCTTCGTATGGATTACCACTGATTCAGTTGTTACTTCTAAATTCAATGCAGAGTCCATTTTGAATAACCTTTTTAGATGTATGTGTACTATGTGCATTATTTTCAGGGTGTCACAAGGAAGCCATATGGATGAGTGGTTATATGGCAGTTACACAACACTTGATAGGAATACCTGCATTTATTCAGTTATTAAGTTCTGCTGCGAACATTATTGCATTTCCAGTTTCCATACAAGCGGCTCCCTATTGTAATAGACAATTCTTTGATTATCAATTAATGTGATCTGCTAGATTTCATTGGGGGAAATCGTACCGCTAAATTGTATACATGATCTGATATAAGATGTGTCAACAGGGAATCCTGGTGAAATTATGTAACAAAATTAATCAATGGGTAGTGTGATTCCATTTTAAATAGGGGATCCACCTTGCAATTTTCAACCCAAAATAAGACCTTGATTTGCACACAAAGAACTGGAATTGTTCAAAGTTGAGATCTGTTTTGCAGATAATTATTTGCATAGTTTTTTGTTGTCAGATGCTATATCGTATTTGCCAGGGGTAGGGCCAGAACATCAAAGTGAGGGGGTTGGGGGCTTGGTCCCCATTTCTGGTGGCACTGATGCAGTACACTATGTATGGCATGCACACAGATAATTGTATAAGCCCATGATGCATTGCCTACTCTCTGCTCTTGTCTTTTTGATCATTGTGGTCGAATGTCATGTCATGTCTGTAATCTTAAAACAAGATCTTTCTGCTATTTCCATGTATTTGTGAAAGTGTGCATTCTGTGGATCCTTGCATATAACGGACCAAGGAACTAATGGGCCCAATAAAGTGTGCATTCTGTGAATCCTTGCATATAACGGACCAAGGAACTAATGGGCCCAATAAAGTGTGCATTCTGTGGATCCTTGCATATAACGGACCAAAGAAGTAATGGCCCAATAAAGTGTGCATTCTGTGGATCCCTGCATATAACGGACCAAGGAACTAATGGGCCCAATGAAGTGTGCATTCTGTGGATCCTTGCATATAACGGACCAAGGAACTAATGGGCGCAATAAAGTGTGCATTCTGTGGATCCTTGCATATAACGGACCAAAGAAGTAATGGCCCAATAAAGTGTGCATTCTGTGGATCCTTGCATATAACGGACCAAGGAACTAATGGGCCCAATAAAGTGTGCATTCTGTGGATCCTTGCATGTAACAAACCAAAGAAGTAATGGGCCTAATAAAGTGTGCATTCTGTAGATCCTTGCATATAACGGACCAAAGAAGTAATGGCCCAATAAAGTGTGCATTCTGTGGATCCTTGCATATAACGGACCAAGGAAGTAATGAGCCCATTAAAGTGTGCATTCTGTGGATCCTTGCATGTAACGGACCAAAGAAGTAATGGGCCCAATAAAGTGTGCATTCTGTGGATCCTTGCATATAACGGACCAAGAAACCAATGGGCCCATTAAAGTGTGCATTCTGTGGATCCTTGTATATAACGGACCAAAGAAGTAATGAGCCCATTAAAGTGTGCATTCTGTGGATCCTTGCATGTAACGGACCAAAGAAGTAATGGGCCCAATAAAGTGTGCATTCTGTGGATCCTTGCATATAACGGACCAAAGAAGTAATGGCCCAATAAAGTGTGCATTCTGTGGATCCTTGCATATAACGGACCAAGAAACTAATGGGCCCATAAAAGTGTGCATTCTGTGGATCCTTGCATATAACGGACCAAGGAACTAATGGGCCCAATAAAGTGTGCATTCTGTGGATCCTTGCATATAACGGACCAAGGAACTAATGGGCCCAATAAAGTGTGCATTCTGTGGATCCTTGCATGTAACGGACCAAAGAAGTAATGGGCCCAATAAAGTGTGCATTCTGTGGATCCTTGCATATAACTGACCAAGGAACTAATGGGCCCAATAAAGTGTGCATTCTGTGGTTCCTTGCATATAACGGACCAAGGAACTAATGGGCCCAATAAAGTGTGCATTCTGTGGATCCTTGCATATAACGGACCAAAGAAGTAATGGGCCCAATAAAGTGTGCATTCTGTGGATCCTTGCATATAACGGACCAAGGATCTAATGGGCCCATTAAAGTGTGCATTCTGTGGATCCTTGCATGTAACGGACCAAAGAAGTAATGGGCCCAATAAAGTGCGCATTCTGTGGATCCCTTGCATATAACGGACCAAGGAACTATTGGGCCCAATAAAGTGTGCATTCTGTGGATCCTTGCATATAACGGACCAAAGAAGTAATGGGCCCAATAAAGTGTGCATTCTGTGGATCCTTGCATATAACCGACCAAGGAACTAATGGGCCCAACAAAGTGTGCATTCTGTGGATTCTTGCATATAACGGACCAAGGAACTAATGGGCCCAATCAAGTTTCTGACTATTTGCCCACTTATCTCACTGACATGTGTTGTGTTTTCATATTCAACATGTGTTGTGTTTTCATATTCAACATGAGATAATAAGGAAAGTTGACTAATTGCTTTGCAAGTTTTATAAAAAAAATTTAGAATGCTCTTTTTATGTGTGTTTTAGCAGATAATTGCCTTCTGGTCATAACATGATTTTAAACTGCTGCTGTTTTATTTTTGTAGGTCTAGTTCTTCTCAAGATCCAAGTGTGCCAAGATGACTTCCACAACTATAATCACAACTCAGCCTGGAGCTACTGTAATTGCTATGAAGGTACAGCTTTTGCTTATTTTGTTTTACTAAAAAACTTGTGCCACCTTAAGGCAGCAGCAAGAAGATCATTAAAGGATTAGTTCAGGGGTCAAGCAAGTCTATTTTATATGAAACAGGACTTCAAAGAAACAAAATAGTGCAGAAATCATTCAAACAGCTTATTCCATTAAGGAGATATCTAAGTTTAAAGTTTGGTATCATTTGTGTAGAAACGACTGAAATCTGACTACTTCTAGTTCAGATTCCTCAAAGTCTTGATATATTTCTATCATATTTTGTCGCTTAAAAACCATGGGATATGTCAAAAGAGTAGCAAAACAGAATATTGGAAGGGTATTTATTATATACAACTTTAGGAAAGTTTGAGGGAAAATAATTTAAATAGTGAACAAACTAGATAAACTTTTTTTTAAATACATAAACAATTGTTAAGAATGCGAGGATTAAGGCACCAACTTTCCATAGTAGACAACTACATCAGTCATTTCTACATAGATAAGACTTCTTCTAACTCCATGATAAGACAGAGGTAAACCTGAATATCTCCTTAAAGGTTTAGGGAATAAGGTTTTTAAATGCTTTAAAACAATTTTAAAAATTTAATGAAACTAGCAAAAATACTAGCACTTAAGTGCATATTTCTGGTTTTAACAGGTCCTGCTATTTTTAGATCTATTGATATAAGAACATTTATAGTTTAGTCCATTTCATTACTTTGTACTCCTCTGATATCAAAGGTGAAGGTCAGTCAGTACTGCATATGCACTTGTCAGTTGTATGACTCACCCCTACTACCCCTGACAATGTGAGTCAAAGGTGGGTCATTGACATATGAAACAGTGACTCACATGTCCATCATTGTACCAAATTGTCAGTCACCAGAGTGACTCTGGGATGAGTCAATTAACTTTGACCCATTGACTTCGTACAGAGATGAGTGATTTTGGGGAAGTCATTTGCACAAGAAATGCCAGTCACCTAAGTGACTGAAGGGTGCTTCCAATGTACATGTTTTGACCAACCACCTTGGTGCAATGACTCACCTTGTCCATGGGTGTAGGTAGGGGTGAGTCACACAATTGACAAGTGCATTATTCATAGAAACTTTTTTCAAATATTTATTGACCTGTTTTCCCTGCTAAAGTGATACAATTTTATTGTTTATGAATCCAGGCCCTCCCGGTAAACCTTTAAAAACCTTTAAAACCTTTATTGACAAATTGAAGCTTTATTCCTTTCAAAATAAGCTTTAAAACCTTTAAAAACCTTTATTTTCAAAGTTAAGTAAGGTAAATGATTCGAGTGCTAAGGTTTTAGCTTCATTGGTAAGAATACACATCCATTTAATATCATATCTGTTCTCAACACACATTTAAAAAATAGCAGGACCAAAATAAAATTTCCAACTTCACGTAAATAATGGACTTTTGGCGGCACCAACTGCCTTTTGCCCCAGAATATGCTGATTGTATGGAAATTTATTCCATGAGTTAACCTTTATAAACCTTTTTATTTAAATCCAAAACCTTTAGAAACCTTTATTTCAACTTTTCCAACCTTAAAAAAAACCTTTCTTTAAAAAAAGAGTCACTGGGAGGCCTGTGAATCAGCTTTGCTGAATGTTTTAGAGTCTTTAGCAATTTGCACCCTCACTTTTTGGATCTACTGCCCCTTTAAATTATTGTTTGATCTGCTGCTTTAAAACATTGATTGATCTGCTGCTTTAAAACAGACTGATCTGCTGCTTTAAAACATTGATTAATCTGCTGCTTTAAAACATTGATTAATCTGCTGCTTTAAAACATAGATTGATCTGCTGCTTTTAAACATTGATTGATCTGCTGCTTTAAAACATAGATTAATCTGCTGCTTTAAAACATTGCTTGATCTGCTGCTTTAAAACATTGATTGATCTGCTGCTTTAAAACATAGATTGACCCACTGCTTTAAAACATTGATTGATCTGCTGCTTTAAAACATAAATTGATCTGCTGCTTTAAAACAGATTGATCTGATGCTTTAAAACATTGATTGATTTGCTGCTTTAAAACATAGATTGATCTGCTGCTTTAAAACATTGATTGATCTGCTGCTTTAAAACATTGATTGATTTGCTGCTTAAAAACAAAGATTGATCTGCTGCTTTAGAACATTGATTGATCTGCTGCTTTAAAACATAGATTAATCCGCTGCTTTAAAACATTGATTAATCTGCTGCTTTAAAACATAGATTGATCTGCTGCTTTAAAACATTGATTAATCTGCTGCTTTAAAACACAGATTGATCTGCTGCTTTAAAACATTGATTGATCTGCTGCTTTAAAACATTGATTGATCTGCTGCTTTAAAACATAGATTGATCTGCTGCTTTAAAACATTGATTAATCTGCTGCTTTAAAACATAGATTGATCTGCTGCTTTTAAACATTGATTGATCTGCTGCTTTAAAACATAGATTAATCTGCTGCTTTAAAACATTGATTGATCTGCTGCTTTAAAACATTGAGTGATCTGCTGCTCTAAAACATTGATTAATCTGCTGCTTTAAAACATTGATTGATCTAAATTGAAAAGATTTGTTGGAGAATAGTAAAAAAAAATATTCAATACAAAGATATATATATAGCTCAACATTTTGTAATGATATGAAATTTACTTGATAGGAAAATGATAAATCTTATATTGCATTGTTACTTTGCTACAGGGTGAACGTGACTTTTCCACGGGGCTATTTGGTTGCTTTGAGGACATGGGTTCATGTAAGTAATACTAAAACCGCCTGGATTAGCAGGTGATTATTTGTACTTTAATATGAATAGGTAAAGATTTTATATTTACAAGAAGAAAGATTGTAATTGTGAACTTTTGGAATAGAATTTAAATTATGTCAAAAGTTTGACTTAGGTCAATAGTTTGAGCCAGTATATGTGGTTACCTTCCACCCTTTCCTTTTTATATCCAAAATTTAATCAAAACTTCAGCAAAATTTTATAAGAAAACAAAGTGTTATTCAGTCAAAATGATTCTTTCCACCTTTGAAAATGCTGTTCCGATGGTATGACTATGGATGCATTTGCAGAAAAATATTAAATTCTGAGGGGTCCTTGGGACAACAACAAAACTGGTGCCCCTAAGTTGTCTGGTTTCTATGCAATGAAGTTGTCAAACATGGAAAGTAAAGATGTATTGAAGCATTGAGGCCCAATTTTACTGTTAGAACATTACCTAAATATATATATCAGGATTGGTAGTAAAAGGAAAATGAATAGAATGAATAGAAAATAATTTAAATCAAAGTCATCTGTGAATTTTTGTAAGGTCGGTTTTTCATTTGGGCGGGAACAGCACGTTTTGAAATGAAATGCATGTGTATATATGTGACGGTGACAACACAACACAGACACCATATGCTTGCCGTTTGTCATTAGGCTCTTAATTAATCGATGCACATAGGAAATATACCTGCAACGACGAAAATATAAATCATAAACAATAAACTATACACAGGTTATGCAATCACTACTTTGTAAAAGAACTTTCTGTGTCGTTTTAAGCATATTTCTGACAAGATAACTTTTGGCAAAAGATGCCTGCGAATAGACTTTGAAATGTTGGACTGACCAAAAACACCAATTCATGATTATCTGTCAATAGCATCTTTGACAACTTTTTTACACTGTTAGTGCAATTATAGGATCAAATGCACTCAAAGTTGAATGAATCTAAAACTCTCAATTGATATTCTCTTTATAGCACAAGTGACTCTTTTATCTCTAAACCTAAGGGTTCACAGAAGCGATTACTAATTCAGATGGAACAAACATAAATCATCAGTGAAAGTTATTATAAATCCATAGAAAATAATTTTTGTGGTAAAACACATCCAATAGTACTAAATATCACAATAATTATTAAAGGAAAGTAAGCACTTTTAAAGAAAATTGCCTAACCTATTGACATTGTCTGACCCATTGACATTGTCTGACCCATTGACATTGTCTGACCCATTGACATTGTCTGACCCATTGACATTGTCTGACCCATTGACATTGTCTGACCCATTGACATTGTCTGACCCATTGACATTGTCTGACCCATTGACATTTCAGTAACAAAGGATACAACTTCCAACTAGACAGGAAATGGTTTGGTTCCAATTCACAGTACTATTTGTAGGGAGATCAATTAGAGGTATGAATCATTAATGCCTATTTGGAATGACATAATATGAATATACAAAAAAGAAAATAGTCTTTTTCAATGTTCAATCTTGCATTTCATCAATAGCCCTATACTATCATAAGTACTCAAATGTGGTCTTTTGGAATATACACAATACCATACTATTCACTAGGAAGCACCTTAGATATTATACTAAATAGTACAAGAACATAATCGTTTCTGCTAATTTATCTACATTTTCTTGGTTAAGGATTTCCCAAATCTCTACATCAGATGAATGAAAATACATGGAAGGTTTAAAGAGATATACTGTAAGTTTAAATAACTGACAAGCAACAAATTCAGCTTGAGCCAAAACTATGTATAATCAATAATAAGATTAAAATATAAGATAAACCTGATATTAATTACCCTTGTTCCAATTTGATTCTATTACTTTAGGGATAACAACTGAAGCATCATAAAATAAGCCAAATTTCATATAAAAACTGTTTTTTAATTATTTATACAAAGGTAGGACTATCTGAAGGCCCCTTAGCCTGTTATGCAACAATTATGTAACAAAAACTAACTTGGATTCTTTCAAATATACTGTTGTCTCATAGAATATTGTATAAAAAAAAATGTTGAACATCATTACCAAACTCTCAATAAAAGCTACTTAAACTTGATAACATGGGCTACTTTCCTACACAGTTAGGAGCCAAAAGTATATTCTGGGGGCTTCTGGAAATCATAACAGGAGCAGCTATTCATTCTAGCTGTCTGCTCTTTTATAGAAAAATCAAAGATTATTATCAGAGAATTTTAGGCCACTAATCATACTAATTAATGAACTTTACCAAATAAATCAAGAAAGAAATAAGAAATTTAGCATATCAGAAGTGAAATACCCCAGCCTCCTAACTTCCTTCTTAATCAACATCAAAAATTGATTTAATACATGGATAGCATGCTTGGAATCAACTTTAGTCCCTGATAAGATATATTTAAAAGACTGACAAAATTTACAAGAACATCTTCTCTATCTGGGTTCTGCAGAGCTAGTAAACCACAGAGTGAGCTTACTCATCTGAAAGGAACTAAGCTACACCCAAAAAGTTCATGGAACGTAGAGGGCTCCCTTTAGGCTTGCCTAAGTAACTGGCTTATAACAGTCTCGCCTGTTACATGTAAATGACATATGAGGTAAATGTTAATGACATATAGAAGTCTTTAAAGAGTATATTTTATCCCTCACCTTACCAGTTATATCCCACAACAGCTACAAACAGAACAAAATTCATTTAAACAAACAAGAGAATTTTCTCATACTATACCCCTTTAACGTATAATGGAATTTTGCTTGTTGTTCACACAGCTAGTCAACATGCAAAGTTACATGCACACCCACATTACTCACTGAAAGGAATTACATACTTCAATAAGCATAAACTCGGTATCTTTTCATGAAATACAAAGAAAGCTGTATGATGAACAAGATCAAGAAACTACGTAATTCACTTCAAAGTACAAAAGAAGGTTACACAAACAAGAAATTGAGTATACAATTCAAATAAACTCAAGATACAAACGTAATCTTCAATGCCTCACAAACAATTGAATATACAACTAAACTCTGCGTGATTTAACCTTAATTGTGTTTAAAATTCAGGGTTGCTGTAAGTTTTAAGCAGCATTTTGACTAAAACTAGCTGAGCCTCACTTATATTGGTTAAAATTTGGGAGCTTAGTATGGACTGACATTGTGCCTCTTCCTGCAATGTAGAGCTAGGTAACTGGTAGGGGTTGGGGTGAACACCAGCATTTATACGAGTAGTTCGGCGTAACTGCATGGGTGGGTCGTCACTTTGGTTTTCCGGTAGTAGTGACTGTTGGCCACCTGTAACAACTGGAGGTGTGGATAAGTGTTCAACAATGGGGTCGTTGGGCTCCCCTGCTATTTCAAAAGTAGGGGGTAGGGAGTTGGGAACATTACTACTAATATTACTTGATTTTACAGAGGTATTGTGGTCGGCATATCCCGGCAAAGAAGAGGGTGCAACTAACCTAAATCAAACTTCTATCTCAGTATCCTCCTTAACCACATCCTGGTCAACTTCATCTTTATCATGATGCCTATTTGCAACTTTACAGGGACCTTCTCCATCTAATGGTTCAATGACATAAAGATGACCCTCTGGGTTGGGCCTTTGAATCACCCTAAAAGGCCTTTCATTCCAAGTGTCCTGGATTTTAAAGCGACCTAGCGTCCTATTTCTTTTCAAGACTTTAGTGCACGTGGGTAATATAGTTGCAACTGCTTTTTTGTTTATTCTTTTCTTACGTCGCAATGCCTGTGCCTCTGTCTTTTGGGCAGCAAGTTTAAATGCTTGAGTCAGTCTCTCATGATGGCCACCAGCCTAAGATTCATCTGCATTGTTCAAGAGACTATCAATAGGTAAGCATGGGTCACGCCCAAAAAATAAGTAATGTGGCGAGTACCCAGTGCTAGAATGAGGCGTAGCATTGTAAGAATATACAAGTTCTGGTAAATATTCTAGCCACCTATGTTTCTGATCTACAAATAGGGTCTTAAGTCTATCATGCATGGTACGGTTAAATCTCTCACACTGTGCATTACCCTCAGGGTGATATGGGGTGGTCCTACTTTTCTTATGTTATAAATATCACACAAGTGTTTAATGATATTACTTTCAAAATTCTGACCTTGGTCACTATGCAGGCAATCAGGTACACCAAAACGTACAAACCAATCTTTAACTAGGACCTTTGCAACTGTTTGGGCCTTTTGATCCCTAGTGGGGATGACCTGTGTAAATTTGGTCAATATTTTAGTTAAAAGTAAAACATTTTCGAAGCCACTGGAGCTCCTTTCTAGAACGTTAAAATCAATTGCTAGGACTTCAAGGGGTCTCTTAGCAATTAATGACCCAGTTGAAGTTTGGACCCCCTTCCAGCTTTAGCAAAAAGACACCTTTTAAACGTTTTGCAATGGCCCTCTATTTCTGAATTCATCCCTGGCCAAAAACACCTTGCACGTGCAAGTTCTAGTGTTTTCTCTGTGGCTGGGTGACCTGCTTGGTCATGCACTGCTTCCAGTACTGTTTTCTTGAATGAATCAGGAAGACAGCTGTAGGACTTCCACCCCCCTTAAAACTACCTTTCTATACAAAACATCATTTCTCTCACAAATCCTCTTCCAGTTCCTTAACAACTTACGCAGACTGTGACTCTGTTTTGAGTTGCCGCACAGTTGGTTGTTTTTGTTGGCTCCAGTACATCCACAGCCTACCTATTACAGTGTCTTCCTTTGGAAGCCTTGCCAGCTCCGCGTTAGGGATGGCTGGAAGTGTGGACCTTGCAAGGGAAGAACTTACCCTTTGTGACCTGCAATAAACATCTTGCAACCAGACAGAATCAATACTTGCCTGTATTCTGTCACAAAGTGACCTGAGTATCTCCGTCAACAGTGAGAGTAGGGGCCTCTCTTTAGGGGCCTGGAGAACTTGCAAACTAGTTTCTTTGAAACGGGCAGATACAGGATCGATGCCATGATCAACCTTACGACTAAGGGCATCAGCATTGACATTCACCTTACCTGACCTGTACTTGATAGTGAAAGTAAAATGTGCAAGCTCAGCTGCCCAGCAGGTCTTGATATCACCCAGATTGGCAGTTGTCTGGAGATAGCTGAGGGGATTGTTATCGGTGTACACTGTGAATGGTGTACCAATGAACAAATCCTTGAACTTAACTGACATTGCCCAGTAATATCCAAGCAGTTCCAGTTTCATACTACTATAATTTATAACCCTTTCATCCATCTTCAGACCACGACTAGCATAGGCTATAACTTTCAGTCCGCATTCCTGCTGTTGTGAAAGCACAGCCCCTATACCCAGCAAACTGGCATCGACTTCTAGAATAAAGGGCTGCTGAAAATCAACCCCTTTCAACCAGACTTTATTTTAATTGCTGGAAGGCAACATCATGTTTTGCCTCCCACTTGCTAGTGACATTATTGCACTAACCTTTACGGACCTTGTTTTCTTCAGTCGCAGACTTCTTTCTTCCCCCCAGCAGTGCATGTAGTGGTGCCGCAATATTTGCAAAGTCCTTAACAAAACGGCGGTAGTAGCTAGCAAGCCCCAAGAACCCACACAAATCTTGCTCGGTTTGAGGTATTTGCCACTCTTGCACTGTACAAGTCTTTTCGGGGTCAGGGGAGATACCATTTGCACTTACTATATGTCCTAGATATTTTACCCTATGCTTAAAGAGATGACACTTCAGTGGTTTAACCTTCAGATTGTGTTGATGCAACCTAGACAAGACCACATCTATTCTATTTAGAGTTTCTTCAAAAGTCTTCCCAAATACTAGAATGTCGTCCTGATAAATCAGCACTCTCTGGGAGTTTTTGTCTCTGAACACTTTGTCCATAAGCTGTATGAATGTCGCAGGACATTGCAGAGCCCAAACGGCATTTCTACCCTAGAAGCAGTCTTTTCCCTATCCTGTGCCACCATAGGCACTTGGTAATAACCTTGTGCCAAATCTAAGCTGCAGAAGTACTTGGCATCCTTAAGGACATCCAAAGCTTCCACAATGCGGGGCAAAGGGTATGCATCTTGGTGTGTCTTAGCATTCAGGGCCTGGTAATCCACACACATCAAACTCCTGTCACATTTATGTACCAAGACAACCGGAGATGCATAGGGACTAGAAGATTCCGTTATTATGTTGGAATCAAGAGGCTTCTGCAGGTGTTCTCGCACTTCTCCCCACTGGTGAAGAGGTATCCTGCTGTGCGGCACTCCAACTGGAATGTCATCAGTTGTAATCACCCTATGTTCAACCCCCGGACAATAACCTATGTCATCTTCAGATCTACTGAACACACTCTGGTGCTTATTAAGTACACCAAACAGAGCTTCCTTCTGTGGGGAATACAAATGACCAAATGTCATTTTATCTTAAGGACTCGTCTTTAACGGCCTCAGCAAGTCTGCGGGCCTTTAGTGTTTGGTCCTTACTTCTCACAAAGGTGTTGTCAAGGCTACTGATTTTGTTTTAAAGGCGAACCAATTCCAGAGAGCATGTGAGGATATCCTCTTACCCCTGGCTGTATGCAAAGAATTGTTGCTGAAGCTTGGGCAGCGACTGCTGACCTCCGAAGATTTTGGTGATGATTTTGAAAATTTCCTCTGGGTCATTGAAGCTACCTCTGCCAGTGATTTCTTGTCTGGCCCTCCCAGCAAGGTGATCTATCACAAAGGCAACTGCTTCTTCCTCAAGGAGATGCCTTGTTCGCAGGTGGGTACGCATGTCACCAACCCATTCATGGACATTGGTCTCCCTGTCAGTTGTGGATGGCTTTCCTCGGAAGATCTCAAGCCTTTTAGGGTAGGCCACGTAAACAGGCTGTATTGTTGGTGGGGTCACCATAGGCATGGGGGACTCTGGTCTGTCTGCCCTGTCTGTGTCCGGGAGTTGTTGAGATTGCAGGAGTTGCCTGGCTAGGGCCTCGGAGCTTCGTCTCTCCTCCTCATACAACACACGGAGAGCCTCCATCTCTCTGCACAGTTCCTTCACATCAGACATGGTAAAAACTGATGACGAGCTCTAGTGGTGGTGATGGTGGTTGTAATTTTTTTATTTTATTAAAACGTTCTTACCGGTCAGCTCACTGTAAAGTCGGGGTGTTTCCATGTACATCCTGCCAATTACGCCAGATTTTTGTGACAGTGACAACACAACACAGACTATATGCTTGCCGTTTGTCATTAGGTTCTTTATTAATCGATGCACATAGGAAATATACCTGAAACGACGAAAATACAAATTATAAGCAATAAACTATACACAGGTTATGCAATCACTACTTTTTAAAAGAAAGTCAAAGGCATGCTGATCATATCACTTTAAGATCATTTTTAAAAGAAAGGAAACAAAACCTGCGTAGATAAAAGAAAATACAAGTCCAGCATCAATACAAAGAAAAGTTAGATCTAAACTAAAAGGAGATTAATAAGAGTAGCGCTAGTATAATAATAACAGCAAAGCTAGTATAATAATAACAGCAAAGCTGGTATGATAAGTACAGCAAAGCTAGTATAATGATAACAGCAAAGCTAGTATAATAATAACAGCAAAGCTAGTATAATGATAACAGCAAAGCTAGTATAATTATAACAGCAAAGCTAGTATAATAATAACAGCAAAGCTAGTATAATAATAACAGCAAAGCTGGTATGATAACTACAGCAAAGCTAGTATAATGATAACAGCAAAGCTAGTATAATAATAACAGCAAAGCTAGTATAATAATAACAGCAAAGCTAGTATAATAATAAAACAAGCATATGAATCAATAATCAATCCAATAATTAACCTTGAAGAGTAGCACACAAACAAATCAATGCAATAATCCCATTAGATAATTGTCAAGAAAACTTTTAAGTTTTGAGCAATTACAATTAATACATAAATGCATCAGACTTTCTGTGTCGCTTTAAGCATATTTCTGACAAGATAAATTTTGGCAAAAGATGCCTGTGAATAGACTTTGAAATTTTGGACTGACCAAAAACACTAATTTATGATTATCTGTCAATAGCATCTTTGACAACATTTTTACACTAATAGTGCAATTATAGGATCAAATGCACACAAAGTTGAATGAATCTAAAACTCTCAATTAGTATTCTCTATATAGCACAAGTGACTCTTTTATCTCTAAATCTAAGGGTTCACAGAAGCAATTGCTAATTCAGATGGAAAAAACATAGATCATCAGCGAAAGTTATCCTTAATCCATAGAAAAGAATTGTTTGTGGTAAAACACATCCATTAGTACCGAATATCAGAGTCAAAGGAAAATAAACACTTTTTAAAGAAAATTGCCTAACCTATTGACATTTCAGTAACAAAGGATACAACTTCCAACTAGACAGGAAATGGTTTGGTTCCAATTCACAGTACTATTTGTAGGGAGATCAATTAGAGGTATGAATCACTAATGCCTCTTTGGAATAATGAATATACAAAAAAGAAAATGGTCTTTTTTAATGTTCAATCTTGCATTTCATCAATAGCCCTATACTATCATAAGTACTCAATTGTGGATTTTGGCATATACACATATACCATACTATTCACTAGGAAGCACCTTAGATATTATACTAAATAGTACAAGAACATAATCGTTTCTGCTAATTTATCTACATTTTCTTAGTTAAGGACTTTCCAAATCTCTACATCAGATCATGAGAAAACACGAAAAGTTTAAAGAGATATACTGTAAGTTTAAATAAGTGACAAGCAACAAATTCAGCTTGAGCCAAAACTATGTATAATCCATAAAAAGATTAAATTATAGATAAGCCTCATATTAATTACCCTTAATCCAATTTGATTCTATTCAATCAATCAATCAATCAATCGCCATAAGCCTAGCGGCTCGTTGACGCACTCCTCAGGGTCATTGAATAGGATGTGTCTGGCTGAAGTTTTTGAAGTAGAATTTGGGACCACCATGCAGTAGCCAGATCAGATGCAGACAATCCACTCCAACTTTTCAGGCCATCCATCCACCTGGCACGAGGGCGCCCAGCATATCTTCTAGTACCAGAGGGAAGGCCTGACATCATGGGGGGCAAGGCCTTTAGGTACACAATGTCCATGCCACTTAGCTTGTTGCTCCAGGATTATGTCAGATAAAAAAAAGCCATCTATCTCCAATCAGATGTTGTAGGTGGTCATTAGAAATTTTGTCAGACCATGTTAGTCCAAGCAGGTGCCTCCAGATAGTTCTTCCAAATGCCTAAAGAGCTGCCAGGTCATTTATCTTCATAGTCCAGGTTGATGCACCATATGTAAGTCTGGCCATGACAAGGGACTTAATGAGAAGCATCTACACCTTTAAGTCAATGTGAGTGGATTTTATGTCACTGCACTAGTTAATGCTCTGCTTTGCCATTGCAATGCGGCTTCGTATTTCTGCAGAATCATCAGTGTTGTAGGACAGGACTGAGCCAAGGTAGCGGAATGAGGTGACACGTTTGATAGCAGTACCATTGTATGAAATTGAGAGGTTATCCAGTGTGGGCTTAATTACCATGTACTCAGTTTTATCAGGGTGTAGTTGGAGACCATATTACATCAGGGATAACAACTGAAACATCATAAAATAAGCCAAATTTCATATTAATCTGTTTTTGAATATTTATACAAAGATAGGACTATCTGAAGGCCTTAGCCTGTTATGCAACAAAAAGTAACAAAAAATGACTTGGATTCTATCAAATATACTGTTATCTCATAGATTATTGTAAATTATTTTTTTGTTGGACATCATTACCAAACTCTAAATCAAAGCTACTAAACTTGATAACATGGGCTACTTTCCTACACAGTTAGGAGCCAAAAGTATATTCTGGGGGCTTCTGGAAATCATAACAGGAGCAGCTATTCATTCTAGCTGTCTGCTCTTTTATAGGAAAATCAAAGATTATTATCAGAGAATTCTAGGCCACTAATCATACTAATTAATAAACTTTACCAGGCACAATTTGACCTTCGTTGTCGTGGTGCCGTTAAGACCTCATCAAACAAACAAACAAACATCCAAATAAATCAAAAAAGAAATAAGAAATTTAGCATATCAGAAGTGAAATACCCCAGCCTCCTCTTGAACTTCCTTCTTAATCAACATCAAAAATTGAGTTAATACATGGATAGCACGCTTGGAATCAACTTTAGTCCCTGATAAGATATATTTAAAAGACTGACAAAATTTACAAGAACATCTTCTCTATCTGGGTTCTGCAGAGCTAGTAAACCACAGAGTGAGCTTACTCATCTGAAAGGAACTAAGCTACACCCAAAAAGTTCATGGAACGTAGAGGGCTCCCTTTAGGCTTGCCTAAGTAACTGGCTTATAACAGTCTGGCCTGTTACATGTAAATGACATATGAGGTAAATGTTAATGAAATATAGAAGTCTTTAGAGAGTATATTTTATCCCTCACCAACATGAAAGGACACTTGGACAGAAACTAGTTCCACACAACAATAACAAAGCTATTTCTTTTTGAAAAAAGTTTTTTAATGTAAACAAATTAAGTTACAGTGGTTGTTATTTCAGATATATTATAGCACATACAGTATTTTCTAGAGTTGATTTGCAAAAATTTGTCATCAAGTTTTGCTCTCTATCACAATTCTGAATATTATGAGAGGATTGGGGAAGGTGTGGGCTAAAAATATTTTGTGCGTTCCTTATACAAACTATGTATCAAATTGGGAAAGTCATTCATTTGACCCTCGCCATGTCAAAATGCGCCCTTACATCAGTGATGTTCGGAAAATCCACATGTAAGAAAATCGAACATCTCAGAATGCGTGGAATGTCACCGGATGTTTGCTTTTGTTGTTAGCTGACGAGGCCCAACATCCTGTTTGTAATAATGAGGCTAATTAACATTAGAACTTTGCCGTCCGGTCGAGTGATTTTGCAACTGACACCAGTAACGTTACTTTTCTTAAAAGAGGGCGCTTTATGTTTTCCAAGTTAAGTGTCGTCGGATGTAAGGGCGGAAATTGGCATGGGCTTAATCAGATAATCTGCAGACAGCAGTGGTTATGTCAAAGTCTAGAAGGATGTATGAATACATTCTTGGAGAAATGCACATTTCTTTTGTATGGGTATGAACATGTAAATCATACAAGTGGTTCAAGATGGAGTAATTGTGCAATTCTCGCAATATTTCTATTTTTCCCGCGATCTAGCTAGGATAGATCCAGAGGGGATCTGGATCCCCTTTTGGAATTTTCACAAAAATAATTTGTAACACTAAAGCCCTATATTTCCACTTACCTAACTGTTAGCAGTGTTACACTTTGTTAAAAAATGTAATTAAACATATCCTTTCTATTTACCTCTGCAGATTAATATTCATTCAAAGATATTCATATGTTTATTGCAGGTATCAACTTCTCATAATTTGTTTTACAGTGGCTTAAAATTAGCTTAGCAATAAAAAACATTTTTTTGAAAGGTACGGGGGCATTCGAGTTGTCCTCTCAATCCCATATGCGAACTGCATTTACATAACTAACTTTAAAACAAAATCTAAGATGACTTTTAATAATTTGAGGGACCTCAGCCCCGCTACGGACCCCTTTTGACAATTCTTTCAAACATTTTGTAGAAAAAAATATTTTCTTCAAATCTGAAAATGGGAAACAGGAGTATTATGCCTAATAGGATGGAACGAAATGGAAGAGTTGTCAGGACCAGGTCTGATCAGGCTGTTAGGGTAAAATCAGTTATATAACTTTTTATGACAAATTTATCATAATAAAGAAGTTTGTGAAAATGAAACAAATTCACCAAAAATCGAACTAGAATTGCCCAAAAATGGAAGAAATAAAAGAAAATCAACCCAAAAATTGAAGAAAATGAAACAAAAATTGAAGAGAATTGCACAAAATTGAAAGAACAGAAAATCAATATGCCGAAAAGTTTTTTCTATACAGCTTTTCTTACCAGACATTGGACTTTCCATATAAAAAGTCTAATATAATGATACTCCAACCCAACTCCTTAACACTCCTAACAGAACCAGAGAACCTCTCTGTTATCATTAAGACCGGTATGTAACCACTCCCCTGATCATGATATAACTTCCATTAATGAAGACCATACACAATCACAGTGTTGTGTGTACTGGCCACATATTGAAAGTGCACCCAAGCAGAAAAGAATGAAAAGCATTCTTGAGCAGGAATAGATTGCAGGCTGAAAGTGCACCCATGCACAAGTTAAATTAGTGAGGGTTGCGAGCAGGATAATGGGTTGCATACTGAAAGTGCACCCATGCACAGTTATATGAGTGAGGATAATGAGCAGATGATTGGCTTGTGCGCTGAAAGTGCACCCATGCACAAGTTATATGAGTGAGGATGGTGAACAGGTGATTGGCTTGTGTGCTGAAAGTGCACCCATGCACAAGTTATATGAGTGAGGATGGTGAACAGGTGATTGGCTTGTGTGCTGAAAGTGCACCCATGCACAAGTTATATGAGTGAGGATGATGAACAGGTGATTGGCTTGTGTGCTGAAAGTGCACCCATGCACAAGTTATGAGTGAGGATGATGGGCAGGTGATTGGCTTGTGTGCTGAAAGTGCACCCATGCACAAGTTATATGATTGGTTGTGTGTGAGGTGATTGGCTTGTGTGGTGGTGATGAACAGGTGATTGGCTTGTGTGCTGAAAGTGCACCCATGCACAAGTTATATGAGTGTGGATGGTGAACAGGTGATTGGCTTGTGTGCTGAAAGTGCACCCATGCACAAGTTATATGAGTGAGGATGATGAACAGGTGATTGGCTTGTGTGCTGAAAGTGCACCCATGCACAAGTTATATGAGTGTGGATGGTGAACAGGTGATTGGCTTGTGTGCTGAAAGTGCACCCATGCACAAGTTATATGAGTGTGGATGGTGAACAGGTGATTGGCTTGTGTGCTGAAAGTGCACCAATGCACAAGTTATATGAGTGTGGATGGTGAACAGGTGATTGGCTTGTGTGCTGAAAGTGCACCCATGCACAAGTTATATGAGTGAGGATGATGAACAGGTGATTGGCTTGTGTGCTGAAAGTAAACCCATGCACAAGTTATATGAGTGAGGATGGTGAACAGGTGATTGGCTTGTGTGCTGAAAGTGCACCCATGCACAAGTTATATGAGTGTGGATGGATGAACAGGTGATTGGCTTGTGTGCTGAAAGTGCACCCATGCAGTTAGATGAGTGTGGAAGATTTATATATGAGTGTGGATGGTGAACAGGTGATTGGCTTGTGTGCTGAAAGTGAACCATGCACAAGTTATGAACAGGTGAGTGAGGATGATGAACAGGTGATTGGGTTGTGAACAGGTGCTGAAAGTGCACTAATGCACTTATATGAGTGAGGAACAGGTGATTGGGTTGTGTGCTGAAAGTGCACTAATGTGCGCTGAAAGTGCACCCATGCACAAGTTATATGAGTGAGGATGGTGAACAGGTGATTGGGTTGTGTGCTGAAAGTGCACTAATGCACAACTTATATGAGTGTGGATGATGAACAGGTGATTGGCTTGTGTGCTGAAAGTGCACCCATGCACAAGTTATATGAGTGTGGATGGTGAACAGGTGATTGGCTTGTGTGCTGAAAGTGCACCCATGCACAAGTTATATGAGTGAGGATGGATGATGAACAGGTGATTGGGTTGTGTGCTGAAAGTGCACTAATGCACAACTTATATGAGTGAGGAACAGGTGATTGGCTTGTGCGCTGAAAGTGCACCCATGCACAAGTTATATGAGTGAGGATGATGAACAGGTGATTGGGTTGTGTGCTGAAAGTGCACTAATGCACAACTTATATGAGTGAGGAACAGGTGATTGGCTTGTGCGCTGAAAGTGCACCCATGCACAAGTTATGAGTTATGAGCAGGTGATTGGCTTGTGTGGAAAGTGATGCACAACATGAGTGATTGAACAGGTGATTGGCTTGTGTGCTGAAAGTGCACCCATGCACAAGGATGATATATGAGTGAGTGCACCCATGGATGATGAGGAACAGGTGATTGGCTTGTGTGCTGAAAGTGCACCCATGCACAAGTTATATTGGTGTGGAGTGGATGATGAACAGGTGATTGGCTTGTGTGCTGAAAGTGCACCCATGCACAAGTTATATGAGTGAGGACATGAACAGGTGATTGGCTTGTGTGCTGAAAGTGCACCCATGCACAAGTTATGAGTGAGGATGATGAACAGGTGATTGGCTTGTGTGCTGAAAGTGCACCCATGCACAAGTTATATGAGTGTGGATGATGAACAGGTGATTGGCTTGTGTGCTGAAAGTGCACCCATGCACAAGTTATATGAGTGTGGATGGTGAACAGGTGATTGGCTTGTGTGCTGAAAGTGCACCCATGCACAAGTTATATGAGTGAGGATGATGAACAGGTGATTGGCTTGTGTGCTGAAAGTGCACCCATGCACAAGTTATATGAGTGAGGATGATGAACAGGTGATTGGCTTGTGTGCTGAAAGTGCACCCATGCACAAGTTATATGAGTGTGGATGGTGAACAGGTGATTGGCTTGTGTGCTGAAAGTGCACCCATGCACAAGTTAAATAGTGAGGATGATGGGCAGGGGATGATTGGGTTGCACGCTGAAAGTGCACCCACGCACAACTTAATAGTGAGAATAACTTTTCTTCTTTATTTTCTTTATTCTGAAAACCACAAGTGATTAGGATCAAATTTCCCTTATCAATGGCTCCATTGTACTTGTTCTCCTGTTGGTCCTGGGTTGTTGTGGAAGTTGGTGTAGATCTCAAACTAGCATTGGATGAAGTCCTTATTGTGTGGTTGAGTGGTTATTTTAATTAAAATTAGTGATCTAATTATTTGCTACAGTAAGACCTCATCAAACAACAACAACAACAGTAAGTTTGTGGTTATGATTTGCTGGAACAAATTATTAAGGAGGAGCACAGGTCATGTTGGCATATTCAGGAACTTTGTGACACATGATTTTTGAAGTTAATTTTCTGCATAACACATTAACACTATTGCACATTCATTGTTTAACCCTTACTCTACCAGCACTTTTTTGAAAATGCGCTCGAGAGGTGGGGCCAAAGATGGGGCACCCAAAACGGAGATAATATTGCCGCGTGGTAGAGTAAGGGTTAAGCAAGGGCTGATTATTGAAGGGTTTTCTGTCTTCCAAGCAGCAAAGTCGGGCCCGTTCCGCTTTAGTGACCCGCTGGGCCGCCCACCAGGATCATGCGGCATATATTTTTGAGTTGGCGCATTTGTCGGGGTTCATTAACCCCTACTCTACCAGCGTCTTTTGAAAATGCGCTCGGGAGGCGGTGCCAAAGATAGGGCACCCAAAACGGTGATAATATTGCCGCGTGGTAGAGTAGTCTTAATGTATATTCCAGATATCCATTTTATCTATTAAAACTAAGGCCCTCCTACACACTGTTGATATCATAGATTTTTCTGTAATTGCTTTGCCATTTTTTTCTGATTCTAAATATGTCCTCCTAGCCATTCAAGGCCAAAAGTGAAACAACCCAGTAATCTTAAGTACAGTATTTAATACACTTGTTAGTAAATATTTCTGCTGGATGCTAAGTTATATAGGTATCCCTGGAAATGTTTGAGCATCCGAAGATGCAATGGACCTCAACATATAAGACTTTACCTATATTGGCGTACATGGCCATTTTGTCCCATGTTGGTGATGTGAAGCCTGATTATTTACAAACCAACAAAAGTTTTAAAGTGTACTTATTTTAAAAAAACACCATCCAGAAAACCAAGGTTATTTTCATTTGAGGAGATTGACCACTCTGGCTAAACCATCATTCTCTAGATTTTAAGCTCAGGAGAGCTATAAATTACTCTCCTCAAACCCCATTTTATTTTGGAATTGACTAAGGAGGGTGATTCATTCAAGGATTAGTTCAAGGGTCAAGCAAGCAAGTTTATCATATATGAAAGAGGACTTAAAAACAACAAACTGGTGAAGAAAGCACTCAAAAATCTTATTCCTTATGGAGATATTCAAGTTTAAAGCTGTATATTATCTGTGTAGAACTCGAAATGACTGGTGTAGTAAGTCTGCTGGAAGGTTGGTGCCCTTATCCTCACATTCCTAACAATTAATAATTTATTTTAAAGACAATTTATTTAACTTTTTTACTAATTGCATTATTTTTTTCTTGAGCTTTCTTCAGGTGGTAGATAATAATTACCCTTACTACATCTGTGCTGCTACTATCCTGACATATCCAATGGTTTTTAAGCCATAAAATCCTTGAACAAAGTATCATATAATACATGAAGATTTTAAGGAATCTGAGGCAGTGACATCACAACTAGTCTGTTTTCAGTTGTTTCTATACAAATGATACCAAATAAGTTACCGAACTGGAATATCTTCCCAATGGAATAATATTTTTAAATGCTTTCTGCACCATTTTGTTTCTTTTGAAGTCCTCATTCATGTAAGACTCTCTCTCTCTCTCTCTCTAGGTGCAGAGTCTGGAACAGACATTAGCGATCATGACCCTCCAGTCACTTCTGTTTAGAGCTAAATGCATAAACTTATTGTTACTTAGGCTGTTGTTGGTTGCCCAGTTGTTTTAGCTTTGGACATATTTAACTTGCTGCCTTCCTCTGCTTCTTTTGCCCTCAATTTTCCCACATACTGCAAGCTGTTCCAACCCACCCTCTCGATAAACATGCCCGAAATAATCCATCTGTCTCCCTCTGATGGCATTGAGTAGGGACCTGTCCATGCCTGAAGCTATCAGGACATCATCATTTGTTTTTCTTTCTGTCCAAGATATTTTCAACATTCTCCTAACATTTCCATAGCTTCTAATCTTTTCTTGATGTCACTGGTAATTGTCCAGCATTCACAGCCATAGAGAAGAGTAAAGACCATACTTTTTCCTTCAAGACACGGACTTTCGTGTCCATTCCAATATTTCTATTCTTCAAAATTGGATTCATTGTTGTAAACATGTCTTTGGCAATTGCAATGCGATTTTTAACTTCATTAATGCACCGACTATTTGATGTTAATGTGTAGCCCAAGTACTTAAACTGTTGTACTTGTTCAATTATTTTTCCTTGGTTTTGTATACTACATAATGGGTTTATTGCTTCTTTTTTTTTAACCATCATACATTCTGTTTTCTTTAAATTTAGAGACAGCCCTTTCTTTCCACTTTCCTCTACAACTTTATCCAAAAGAGACTGCAGTTTTTCTTCTGACTCTGTTATAAGTACGTGTCATCTGCATAGTGTATTATAGCCATCAACTTTCAGCCCCTCAAGACTGTCGATGTTACAACATATTGTTTCACTATAAATGTTAAAAAGATTTGGTGACAAAACACACACCCCTTCCTGACTCCTTCGGATTACCTTAATTTCACTGTAATCTCCTTAAGTCTTAATGCTGCTTGCTGGTCCCATATAGGTTTGGTATAGTTTTGTAAGACCCACTTGCTTAATGCTTCATCACTCCTTTAAACTACTCTTGCAAAACCTTTTTCCAGAGAATGGCAATTATTGATTTAAGTGTGTATTGTCATGGTACTGTTTCTTAAAGGAATATTCCCATGGTTTTTGAAACTAAGTTAGAAATTAGTGGAAAATAAAATAAACAAATGGTGAAGAAAACAAAGTATTGTTATCTTTTTCCTGCAAGTAGTTATTCACTTTTGAAGCTCTGAGAGAGTTGTGTACATTAGTTGTTTACAGGTTGACAGTGATGCCACATTATTAATACATTCCCTCAAAATTGTTAAACATTTTATTTAAATTTGTCACCTTTATATTCATATTAAAACTTGGTATAAGAAAAGATGGGGAAAATATGTTTGTGTAAGTGTATATCATACCCAATCTCACTGATTTAGAAGAAGAAAATGTTCCAATAATATACAAAGAAGAAAATCATCTTGTATACTAAAAAGATTATAGCCAGTAGCATACAAAAGCATAAGATTTCACAATAAATGACATAAAATCATAAATGAATATTTTTTAAAGTGGCTGGGAAGCCTGAAGAAGTTTCCAAAATTGAAACAAATTTCCCCAAAATCGAAGAGGATTGCCCAAAAATGAAAGATATTTAAGAAAATTACCCGAAAATCGAAGAAAACTACCCAAAAATTGGAGAAAATTACCCAAAAATCGAAGAAAAATTGCAGAAAATTGAAAGAATTTTAACTGTTAAAGAGGTTTCCGAAATTGAAACAAATTTCTCAAAATCGAAGCGGAACGCCCAAAAATGAAAGAAATTTAAAAAAAAATTACCGAAAAAACAACAACAATTTGCCGAAATTCAACTATTTTCTTATTTCCCTATGAACAAAGCCATCACCAAATTTGGGCAATATTTCACTTTATATATTCATTTTTACAGTTTATTGAAGTATAACATAATGTATACCATGGTATCGGTATGCATATCCTGCTATTATTTACATTCACATACGGAATACCTCCCCCTCCCCCCAACACACACTCTCCACCCCTACTGAATATGCTGAAAACAAAACTACATGGTTCTATATTTCTGCAGTGATTGTTGAAAGCTGTCCTAATGTTATAGTCATGTACAACCCAATGATTGTTTTTTTGTTTTTTGCCGCAGACCATTCTCTTGAATTCATATACCGGTTATATTGCACCTGTAAAGTTGTCTTATGATACCTATTAAGCATTCTAACTACAAAATGTTATTATTTTCCAAAGAGTTGCTTAAAAATATTTAGCAGAAAACAATACGTTTTCAGTGCATGGATAATTTAGAGCCATTTCAAAATCCTGGATCTGCCCTTGTCTATAGTGCCCATAAAAATGAGATGATGCAAGAGGTGATGCATAAGATATTTATTGTAGAGTGCAGGCAATCTAACAGTTTGAAAGAGCATGGATAATCTTGAGTAAATGTAGTTGATGGTTTGGTGTCAGCTAAGTTTCCTGCAAAAGTCATTAATATTTAGTTTTATGTGAAGCTTGAGTTGGATAATCATCAAGCAGTTTTTTATCAGTTATAGACATCTGCAGGAAAATAGATTAATAAAAGAAGTAGAAACCCCCTGACTTCTGTTGATTACTTAAGCCATATCCATTGTATAGAAACCCCACAATACATATGTGTGCAAATATATTAGAACAACAAACAGCAAAATGAAAGGGAAAAATATTGATAATTATACAAGTATATAGTTTGAAAACAAAATGGGTCAAAGATTAACCACTGAACTAATTGCTAAACAGGTGAATTGTTTTGGTATTTAGGAATGTCAAATTTATTCAGCATATTTAATCTAAAGAAGAGTGTTTGGTATTGTCATTAACAAGGCTATAGGTGACATACAAATTGCAAGTTTTTGCAGAAAGAAAACTTCTTTGAATAAAGTATACAATAGAAAAAAGGGATAGTCAATGTAATGAGGATTACAAAAATATAAAGGCTTTTACAAAGATGGTTCCCCATATGATGGTATATGAAAAGTTAACTTACTACACAAGAATTTAATAGACATTTGGATATATCATAAAAATAAATATCAGGGAGGTGGGGGCAAGTTGCCCCCCTGACTCCCCAATGAATGCACCACTGCTTTTTTCTGTAATTGAGGATTTTACTGTATTTGCTATAGTAACATTAGTGGGGAAATGATCAGCCAAAATTTGAACTCCACTTTTGTCATGTTTTAGGTATGATTACAGACTGGTTCATAAAGCAAATTTTGATTTGGAGGCAATATTTCAGGGTGGTATCAATTAAGTAAGGAATCAACATCAAGCATAGTTGCATCACCCCGGAATGCATGTTTACGCTCATAGTAAGCCTCTGAAACTATTCCAGTATGTTTTTCTATTAGTAAAAAAATGATCACTGCTCCGATGAATGCTCTATGGCTGGGAAAGTCATTTGTATACACTTCCTGCCATACATGTCAGTATGCATGAGATAGAGAGCACCGTTTTGGTGTGTAGTGTTGGTATGTAAAAAAGAGAAAAGAACCATGTCCTGACTTTCCAGAGCATTTCATTTCTGGGTGGTTATTTCCATCAAGTAAATTATGCAACCAAAAATAAGTTAGCTGATGATGATTTTGTAAATGAAAGGTTGCAATGTGATTTTTGTTCCCTCTGCAGGTCTGTGTGCATTTTGCTGTACTCCATGCTTTATGTGTTCAGTAGCTGGTGCTGCAGATGAATTTATGTGCCTGCCTCTCTGTGTTCCTGGTGCACTTATTGCTGTGCGAGCAAAGATCCGCGCCAAGTATGGAATCAGGGTAAGACACCTAACACAGGTTTAAGATTTGGGGGCAGCGACCAATGTTGGCAATTGCCCATCAGGCAAGGAAGGTAAAGAACTATTTGAAAACTAGTGGGGATCATGGTCACATGCCTCTCAGTGTGAGGGTCCTTCAGCTGTAATGATATTTCTTGTATTTAGATTGATGGTTCACTATGAGATGAGCTTGCTGAAGGGTGGCTATAGGATTTTCCTTTCAGGGGGATAACCAGGGATTTAGTCCCCCCCCCCCCATCCCCTCCCATCACAAAAGTAAATTAATTTTGTATTAAAGTTTATGCTCATCTGAAAATCACCCACAATTTTTGGAAAATGTTACCCAATTTTCCAATTAATATTACCAAATTTCCCTTTAATATTACCAATTTCATTTTTAAAATTTCCCAATTTGAACTCCCACTGGCAACTAGGACTGGAAAGGTAGCATATATAGCCAGAAAGGAAAAATCTTCTCAGCTGGCAGTTTCCTCAGGAAATTACCCTAATTTTGGAGAAATTATCAGGAAATGTTGCCAAAATATTCTAAAATTTCCAATAATTTTACTAAATTTCCATTCAATACCAATTGTATATTCATAATTTCTAACATTTACCTTTCAAATAGGAAGAAAGCATACAACTGGAAAAGACAAATTCTCTCAGGTGGCAGTTCACCCTGGGAAATTTCCTTCATTTTCAGGCAATTTTTTTTAATTTTTAGTCAATTTTCTTTTAATATTTTTAAAATTTCCTTAACTTTTGGGAATTTTTTGTCAATTTTCTAGAAAATTCTGGACATGTTGCCCAAATCTTTCAAACTTTCTAGCAATAATTGAAGCAAATTTCCCTTCAGTTTACCAGTTTGATGTTAATAATTACTCAATTTGACCTCTCAAACATGAATAAACCATTCAACTGGGAAAGAGAAATCCATTAGGTGACAGACCCCAGAAAATGTTCAGGAAATTTTTGTAAATTTTCAGAAAATTTATTCAATTATTAGGAAATGTTGCTAAATTCTTCCAAAATTCAGTTTAACAAATTTGTTTTACCTCCAAAATGGGGAAATAGCATGCATCCAAGAAGGTGATTTCATGTTTTTTTCTTTCTGCAAATGGGATACATTTATTTGAAGTTGTTGGTAAATCTTATATTTTACACTATATTTTACATATTTTAGTAAAAACACGCCTGTATATATCTGAATATTCTACCTGTCAATTGATCTAATCCCACTTAAGCATTCTCAGTTTTAACTACAAAATGTTATTATTTTACAAAGGCTTTCTGGAACCATACATGGGAGCAAAAACATAGGTGAAGAGGGTGGGGTGGGGAGGTAGCCAGAATTAATTCCCTCCTATGCCTCTGATGGTATTCCCTCCTATGCCTCTGATGGTATTCCCTCCTATGCCTCTGATAGTATTCCCTCCTATGCCTCTGATGGTATTCCCTCCTATGCCTCTGATGGTATTCCCTCCTATGCCTCTGATGGTATTCCCTCCTATGCCTCTGATAGTATTCCCTCCTATGCCTCTGATGGTATTCCCTCCTATGCCTCTGATGGTATTCTCTCCTATGCCTCTGATGGTATTCCCTCCTATGCCTCTGATGGTATTCCCTCCTATGCCTCTGATGGTATTCCCTCCTATGCCTCTGATGGTATTCCCTCCTATGCCTCTGATGGTATTCCCTCCTATGCCTCTGATAATATTCCCTCCTATGCCTCTGATGGTATTCCCTCTGATGGTATTCCCTCCCATGCCTCTGATGGTATTCCCTCCTATGCCTCTGATGGTATTCCCTCCTATGCCTCTGATGGTATTCCCTCCTATGCCTCTGATGGTATTCCCTCCTATGCCTCTGATAATATTCCCTCCTATGCCTCTGATGGTATTCCCTCCTATGCCTCTGATGGTATTCCCTCTGATGGTATTCCCTCCCATGCCTCTGATGGTATTCCCTCCTATGCCTCTGATGGTATTCCCTCCTATGCCTCTGATGGTATTCCCTCCTATGCCTCTGATAATATTCCCTCCTATGCCTCTGATGGTATTCCCTCCTATGCCTCTGATAATATTCCCTCCTATGCCTCTGATGGTATTCCCTCCCATGCCTCTGATGGTATTCCCTCCTATACCTCTGATGGTATTTCCTTGTTCATTGGAAAGACAGGTGAGAGTTTTGTATCAATGTTGGCCTGCGCAACAATTATTTACATGTGAATCTCTGGGTCTTAACATACCAATCCACTGGTTATAGAACATTCAATCATTAAACTATGACACAAAGTTTTCTGTTAGTCATGGACAGAGATCACCATGGTTGAAATTTTTTATGACACAGGTTGTACCTGTGTCGTAAGATTTAGATATAGCATGTGGAATTTTACCACTGAGTTTTTCATTAACATAAATGAAAATAATGAACATCTTACCTCTCTGATGCGAGTTTTATTTCACACAAAAATGATTTTGAATAACTCAAAAATAAAAGAAAAATGACACAACTTCGAGACTAACGGCCGAATGATTTAACATGCCCGTAGTGCTGTACATAAACACATATAGTTTAGTACATAGGCCCTATGCATGATGTACGTAACCTGTACAGTGTACGTGAAAGTTTTGATGTTGTTTTGAATGCAGGCTGTTGATTGTCAACGATATTATTAGCTAGGATTCTACTTTCCTCCTGTATTGTGTTGATCGTGTATCTGTGAAGTGATCACAATCTGCAAGTCAATTTACTGTACTGTAAAGAAGTAGGCGTGTTCGAGATCTAAATAGTATATTATTGTTGACAATTGGTCAACGTTTACTAAAACCTCATGAAAGTTTGGATACGATGTACAAAAGTATTTTCTAGTTAATTTTGGGATTGTTAACCCAAATTTCATGATTCAGAAATCAACATTATACATGAACAAGGATTTTGTATGAACTTTAAAAAAAATCTTTTATGATAATGATAGTCCGAATTTTGATTGATTATGGTATTTCAAGCGCAATTTTCATTCACTTTGGCGAGGCAGGCCTACACAAGTGTGTATGTTAAAATTACTTGCATGCTTCGCTAGCGCGCAGTGCCCTGTACATTATGTAATGCCCTTTACATTACACAGTGCCCTGTACATGCGACGGCAAATTAAGAAAATACGCCAAAATTTAAGGGCTTGTCGTAACCAAATACGGCAGGCAAAAAATTATGACGCAACTTCTGGTCATGGACAATGCTATGGACTATCACCTATTATACTTACCTGGTACTCTTCTAAGCTGTATTTGACTCCATCACCTATTACACTTAAGTGGTACTCTTCTAAGCTGTATTTGACGACATCACGTATTATACTTACCTGGTACTCTTCTAAGCTGTATTTGACTCCATCACCTATCATACTTACCTGGTACTCTTCTAAGCTGTATTTGACGACATCACGTATTATACTTACCTGGTACTCCTCTAAGCTGTATTTGACGACATCACGTATTATACTTACCTGGTACTCTTCTAAGCTGTATTTGACTCCATCACCTATCATACTTACCTGGTACTCTTCTAAGCTGTATTTGACGACATCACGTATTATACTTACCTGGTACTCTTGTGTATTTGACGACATCACGTATTATACTTACCTGGTACTCTTCTAAGCTGTATTAGACGACATCACGTATTATACGTACCTGGTACTCTTCCAAGCTGTATTTGACTCCATCACCTATTATACTTACCTGGTACTCTTGTGTATTTGACGACATCACGTATTATACTTACCTGGTACTCTTCCAAGCTGTATTTGACTCCATCACCTATTATACTTACCTGGTACTCTTCTAAGCTGTATTTGACTCCATCACCTATTATACTTACCTGGTACTCTTCTAAGCTGTATTTGACGACATCACCTATTATACTTACCTGGTACTCTTGTGTATTTGACGACATCACGTATTATACTTACCTGGTACTCTTCTAAGCTGTATTTGACGACATCACGTATTATACTTACCTGGTACTCTTCTAAGCTGTATTTGACTCCATCACCTATTATACTTGCCTGGTACTCTTCTAAGCTGTATTTGACGACATCACCTATTATACTTACCTGGTACTCTTCTAAGCTGTATTTGACGACATCACCTATCATACTTACCTGGTACTCTCCTGTATTTGACGACATCACCTATTATACTTATCTGGTACTCTCCTGTATTTGACGACATCACGTATTATACTTACCTGGTACTCTTCTAAGCTGTATTTGACTCCATCACCTATTATACTTACCTGGTACTCTTCTGCTGTATTTGTGACATCACCTATTATACTTACCTGGTACTCTTCTAAGCTGTGTTGTGACATCACCTATTATACTTACCTGGTACTCTTGTGTATTTGTGACATCACGTATTACTTACCTGGTACTCTTCTAAGCTGTATTTGTGACATCACCTATTATACTTATCTGGTACTCTTCTAAGCTGTATTTGACTCCATCACGTATTATACTTACCTGGTACTCTTCTAAGCTGTATTTGACTCCATCACCTATTATACTTACCTGGTACTCTTGTGTATTTGATGACATCACGTATTATACTTACCTGGTACTCTTCTAAGCTGTATTTACCTTACCTGGTACTCTTCTAAGCTGTATTTGACTCCATCACCTATTATACTTACCTGGTACTCTTCTAAGCTGTATTTGACTCCATCACCTATCATACTTACCTGGTACTCTTCTAAGCTGTATTTGTGACATCACCTATTATACTTACCTGGTACTCTTCTGCTGTATTTGTGACATCACGTATTATACTTACCTGGTACTCTTCTAAGCTGTATTAGACGACATCACGTATTATACGTACCTGGTACTCTTCAAGCTGTATTTGACTCCATCACCTATTATACTTACCTGGTACTCTTCTAAGCTGTATTTGACGACATCACGTATTATACTTACCTGGTACTCTTCTAAGCTGTATTTGACTCCATCACCTATTGTACTTACCTGGTACTCTTCTAAGCTGTATTTGACGACATCATGTATTATACTTACCTGGTACTCTTCTAAGCTGTATTTGACGACATCACGTATTATACTTACCTGGTACTCTTCTAAGCTGTATTTGACGACATCACCTATCATACTTACCTGGTACTCTTCCAAGCTGTATTTGACTCCATCACCTATTATACTTACCTGGTACTCTTGTGTATTTGACGACATCACCTATTATACTTACCTGGTACTCTTCTAAGCTGTATTTGATGACATCACCTATTGTACTTACCTGGTACTCTTCTAAGCTGTATTTGACTCCATCACCTATCATACTTACCTGGTACTCTTCTAAGCTGTATTTGACGACATCACCTATTGTACTTACCTGGTACTCTTCTAAGCTGTATTTGACGACATCACGTATTATACTTACCTGGTACTCTTCTAAGCTGTATTTGACGACATCACGTATTATACTTACCTGGTACTCTTCTAAGCTGTATTTGACGACATCACCTATTATACTTACCTGGTACTCTTCTAAGCTGTATTTGACTCCATCACCTATCATACTTACCTGGTACTCTTCTAAGCTGTATTTGACGACATCACGTATTATACTTACCTGGTACTCTTCTAAGCTGTATTGACGACATCACCTATTGTACTTACCTGGTACTCTTCTAAGCTGTATTTGACGACATCACCTATTATACTTACCTGGTACTCTTCTAAGCTGTATTTGACGACATCACCCATTGTACTTAACTGGTACTCTTCCAAGCTGTATTTGACGACATCACATATTATACTTACCTGGTACTCTTGTGTATTTGACGACATCACCTATTATACTTACCTGGTACTCTTCTAAGCTGTATTTGACGACATCATGTATTATACTTACCTGGTACTCTTCTAAGCTGTATTTGACGACATCACCTATTGTACTTACCTGGTACTCTCCTGTATTTGACGACATCACCTATTATACTTACCTGGTACTCTTCTAAGCTGTATTTGACGACATCACGTATTATACTTACCTGGTACTCTTCTAAGCTGTATTTGATGACATCACCTATTATACTTACCTGGTACTCTCCTGTATTTGACGACATCACCTATTATACTTACCTGGTACTCTCCTGTATTTGACGACATCACCTATTATACTTACCTGGTACTCTTCTAAGCTGTATTTGACGACATCACCTATTGTACTTACCTGGTACTCTTCTAAGCTGTATTTGATGACATCACCTATTATACTAACCTGGTACTCTTCTAAGCTGTATTTGATGACATCACCTATTGTACTTACCTGGTACTCTTCCAAGCTGTATTTGACGACATCACGTATTATACTTAAGTGGTACTCTTCTAAGCTGTATTTGATGACATCACCTATTATACTTACCTGGTATTCTTCTTTCCTGGATATTACTTTTATAATCAAATTCTAAGTTCATTGCCAGGTATCCTGACAGATTGACCCAATATCAGGTCAAAATTTCCCAATCTACAACTCCCTTAATCTCCACAGGAGGTATTAGCTCGAAACATTCAACTTCTGGTAATAAAAGGATGGAAAGGTCAGTTCCATAAAGTTAAAGGTCATGTAACTGACCTTTCCACCCTTTTATCACCTGAACTTGTCACTTCTCACCAACAAAGCTATATTATATTTGAAAGCCCACCTGGCAGTGTTTACAGTTGACTTTTTCAGCTGGAGATAGGCTTGAAGATGCAAGTGGTTTCAGGCAGTATATAGGGGTATTGTTTGTGGGGCTTATTGTTAAAGGACTTGTGTGGTCATATATCAGTTTAAATATATAATGTCCTGTCACAGCTAAGAACATATTTAAGATGTAATTACTTAACACTGAATAATTGAATAGATTGAAAATAAGCAGCTTTCAACTTTTTGAATTTTTAGTCATAATTGGTCTCAAAGCCAACATGCAATAGGGTTTTTGTTTACATTGGGTAGTGGTGTAGCTTGATTGTAGTGATGCAAGTATAGCAGTGATCCTGGCCCAGATGATGCAACGATATACAAGCAAACAAACCAAAATTAAACTCAATTTTAAGAAGAAAATGCAGAACTAGTTAAAAACTTTTATTTAAATGACAAAGTCAAAGTATTGAAAACTATTAATTAACAAAGTCAAAGTATGTAAATATTTTAAAATTTCTTTTCAGGGTTCAATCTGCAATGACTGTCTGATCCTAGAATTCTGTGGACCATGCGGCCTTGCTCAGATGCAGAGGGAGATAGATAACGTAAAACAGGGCAGAATTTAAGCATTTACAAACCATCTTTGATCTACACCTGATAAGGCTGATGATCTTTGTGAAATTCTTGCATGTAATATATCTTACTCATTTTTAAGCAACTCACCTGTATTATCCAATTTACCTTTCTATAAGTGTATTTATAGTCTTTGCAAATTAAGTATAAACTTAAGTATAAACAAGGACAATGTGTCTTACAATCTTATAATTTGAAGTATAGGGACCATACTACAGTCTTGTATGATGCTAAATTTACATAATTCATGTGAACAAACCATGCAATTTAAGTCCTGTGCTCTATTTTGATATAGCTTGTTGTATCAATTGTTTGTAATGCTTTTGTGTTTTTTCAGTTCAGGGAAAAGCTTGCTACAACAATTGTTTTGTATGCCTTGGGATTTTTTAGATAAAGGAACAACTTGTTATGTACATTGGTTTTTAATGCTTTTGATGGTTTAAGATGGTTGGGTTTTTAAGAAGCTGGTATGATCATTGAAAAGGATTTTGTATTCTTTGCAGTCATATGTAGCCCAATATCATCTTGACCTAAATTTACAGTCCCTGCGAAGTACTTTGATCTGACTTGCATCATGCACAAAAAGTTGTGTTGTCATTTGTTGATTATAGCTGATGCTGAAGTAAGTCACATTGATCCCAAGGTTTCTTTTGGTGGACAGGCAGAAGTAAACTCCCCCCTCCCTTGCCTCTGAGGATTTCACCTTCCTGGGAGCATGATTTCTTCCCGGTTCATGATTTCTTCCCGGTTGCATGATTTCTTCCCGGTTGCATGATTTCTTCCCGGTTGCATGATTTCTTCCCGGTTGCATGATTTCTCTCGGTTGCATGATTTCTCTCGGTTGCATGATTTCTTCCCGGTTGCATGATTTCTTCCCGGTTGCATGATTTCTTCCCGGTTGCATGATTTCTTCCCGGTTGCATGATTTCTTCCCGGTTGCATGATTTCTTCCCGGTTGCATGATTTCTTCCCGGTTGCATGATTTCTTCCCGTTTAGGAGTGGAAATTATTAACATACATTATTAGCAATTGAAAATGTATTAAAATCATTAGATATTTTACTAAACCTGCCCTACAATTTGCCAAATTACCCCCAAAATTGACCTAAATGTCCTGAAAACTGACCAAACGTTTCCCGAAAAATGGCCAAAATTTCCTGATATTGGAGAAAAATTTACGATATTTGAGAAAATTGTCCGAAAATAAAGATTTTTTTTAGAAAATTGGAGATTTTCAGCAACTTTTGATGGAAATTATATAGTTTACCAGTGCAATTTTTGCACTTGTCATTGGAAAAGTGTTTGGGATTTTTCTCATGAGAGGTGACCCTTCCTACACCTCTGCTGGTGGGGTGTGACCTTGTGACAGTGCCACCCCAGATAGACTGTCACAGGGGAGAGGCTCAACATACAGTAAATTAGTGCAATTACCGCAACATTATGCCACAAGTTACCTAACCAACCCATCAAGATTCAAACAGACTGTACAAGAAGAGGGGAGGGGGCACTGTCCTAGGGTGTAAGTCGATTAAGCAGCCTGGAAAATGTTGTATATAGCTAAATTGGAAATAACAAGCACTATAGACAAAATAAATAGTTACTGGCTGGGCCCAGGGGTCAGGTGACATTATTATTCCAGGGGTGTTTGCTAAGTCTCCATATGCCCTAGGGCCCAAACATAAAATGTTGATGCCCAGGTTTATTAAGGACAGAGCATAACCATTATAGTTATATCAATGTTGTCATGCAGGGGTTAGGAATTTTTCGAAAAGTGGGGTGGCACAACCTCTTTGGGGGAACTTATCATATACATGTAAGTCAAATACATATTTCCCCCCAGTCAGTAGAAAAAAATAGCTCAAAACAAAGTAAAACGGGAACTTCAGTTTGTAATATTTTTAATATTATTTTTTTAAGTGTGTGCATATTCCGGCACTTTCATTTTCAAAAGGGGCGGCACATTTTGTGTCCCCCACCTCCCACAACTATGATTTGTTGTGACAGGTTGTAACATAAAGACAGTAAAAATCCAAGATTTCACTTAAAAGCTTCAGATTTTCCCAGGCTATTTGCCATTTGGTTTTCTTAAAAGAGAGTGAATTGGAGAACGAAAGATGAAATACTTTCATATTAGTCATTTAGTACAAAAACATAGTCAAATTTTTATATAGTTTGCAATGAAGTATGAGTGATAAGGATTTTATTTAACAGAGGCTGATTATGAGGTGAAAATCCTCAAAACACCGGGTTGTATTAAAAAATTGTTATTTAAAAAGAGGCTTGTGGTTAGGAACCAAATCATGATATTTAGTTTAATGCAAGCCTGTCAACCGTTGAGCTGTTTAATCATGACTACCTGTTCAAAAAAGAGCTTTTATATTTTTTTTTACTTTTCGTATTTGAAACAGAAAGATAATTCTGTTGACTATTACATTGTTTTACTATGCACATTTTAATACTTATATATAGTTCTTTTGTAACTGACATTAACCAATTTGTTAACCTGCTTTAGTGTATTTTAGCTTCATTTTCGATGGAAAATTAGATTAGTGGTCATAGATTGAAAATGGCTAACACTAAGAATTATGGATCTAAAAAGTCCACTGTGTAAATCTGTATTTTGTTAGTGGTTTTTTATACAAGTACAAATTTTGTCAGCAACAAGCAGTTTAAAAGCTTTTGTTGCTGAAATCTCTGTGCCAATACACGGCAAAGCAACAACGAACTATACATTGGGAATTATGAAGTGTATCACTTAGGTGCTATAGGAACCAATACAATAGGCCGGTCCAGGGGTGAACTGGCCCACCAGTCCAGCCAAGGGGCAGACTGGCACATAAAATCTACCGGTGCATGTGGAGGGACTGGCACCTCAGACGTCTTGGACCAGCGGCTTAAGTTCCTCGGACCCACCGGCACGCACTGGCTAATTTAAAGAACAAAACAAACCTGCCATAATATGTTCCAGTACAAAGTATTTTTTTTACTTCATCTTTAAACTCTTTTTGATACTATTTTGCCTTTTTTGTATTCTCTGAAATACTCAGGAGTTTTTTCAATTTTAATACTTTTTTCTACCTTTTTAGGATTTTCTGGATTACCTGATGTTGCTCAAATATAGTTTAAGGGATTGTTGTCTCAATTAATTGCTTGACCCGCCACCAATAAATCTGATATATACTAATAACGACTCCCGCAGCAGTATTGGTTTGTGTAAATATTTTGACTAATGCATTAAAGTGATTTTTAAACGTTTTACGCAGATTGTAAGGTTCAGTCATTGCTAATTTGCCTGTTAGGGCAAAATTGCCGGTGATGACAATGATTTGATGATTGGTGGTACAGTACATCTGATGATATTCATAAATGTGAAAACAGTTTTTGACTCCTGATCAATATAATTGCAAGTATAGTTATATAATCAATATTTTCTTTTTTTGTTGTTTGATTATTACTTCCTTCACAGTTGTATGCAAAATAAAACATTGACTTCCATAATCTAGTTGGTGTGTGATCTGGGTTGGTATATGTTATGTGGCTCTTTTAAAGTACTTCCATGGAGACACATGTGTTTGTATTCTTGTTATTTTGATTCACAATCCATTTGTACTCATCGTGTACTAGCATATATGTATAATCTGAAATAAAGTTCTAGTAAACCACCCAACGTGTTATGTCGTATGTTTGTACTTAAAAGGGAATATTCATTCTTTAAGGAATTAACATTTATACTCTTTTAAAGAGGTCAACCACTAGGGTAGGGTGGAGGCCCTTGAAGAGAATTGGCATGAGTATGTTTGCACACTTCTCTTCAGACTTTCAAGTTAATGCTAGAACTTGGATCTCACTATCAGCATTAAGCAGTCTATCGAGTGAGCTTATCCAGGAGCTGTAACAGCTCCCTGGCAGTCTATCCAGGAGCTGTTACTGTAACAGCTGTTACTGTAACAGCTCCCTGGATAGACTGCCAGGGATCTGTTACAGTAACAGCTCCCTAAATAGACTGCCAGGGAGCTGTTACTGTAACAGCTGTTACAGTAACAGCTCCCTGGATAGACTGTCAGGGAGCTGTTACAGTAACAGCTGTTACAGTAACAGCTCCCTGGATGGACTGCCAGGGAGCTGTTACAGTAACAGCTGTTACAGTAACAGCTCCCTGGATAGACTGCCAGGGATCTGTTACAGTAACAGCTCCTAAATAGACTGCCAGGAGCTGTTACTGTAACAGCTGTTACAGTAACAGCTCCTGGATAGACTGTCGGGAGCTGTTACGGTAAGTAACAGCTGTTACAGTAACAGCTCCTGGATGGACTGCCAGGGAGCTGTTACAGTAACAGCTGTTACAGTAACAGCTCCCTGGATAGACTGCCAGGGATCTGTTACAGTAACAGCTCCCTAAATAGACTGCCAGGGAGCTGTTACTGTAACAGCTGTTACTGTAACAGCTCCTGACAGTCTATCCAGGGAGCTGTTACTGTAATAGCTGTTACTGTAACAGCTCCCTGGCAGTCTATTTAGGGAGCTGTTACTGTAACAGATCCCTGGCAGTCTATCCAGAGAGCTGTTACTGTAACAGATCCCTGGCAGTCTATCCAGGGAGCTGCTACTGTAACAGATCCCTGGCAGTCTATCTAGGGAGCTGTTACTGTAACAGCTCCCTGGCAGTCTATCCAGGGAGCTGTTACTGTAACAGCTCCCTGGTATATCAGAACAAAAAGGGGGACTACCCTTAAGTTCTTCAGCAAATTCTGCAGTTAAAAAAACTCGAACATCAATGATGTAGTAGCTCAACATATATCAGGGGTGGTTAGGTCTGTTTTTTGTTTGGTGGGTTGTCAATTCGAGTAGACTGGGTTTGTGAGGAAAGAAATACATGTTTCATATTTATTTTGGGGAAAATGCAAGCGGGAGCTTTATTATCGTTGTGAATCTAGAACAAATGATGTAGTAGTTCAATATATGTTCTGGGGCTGGGTATCAGACTTTTTGTTGGTGGGGAGTTACATTGGGTCATATGTTTTAGGGCTGGGCATTAAACATGTTTTTGTTAGTGGTTACTTACATTGGGTAGGCTTGGGTTGTTAGGAAAGGAATACAAGTTTGATTAGCAGTGGCACAACAAAAGGATTTGGGACTTGCCTCTAACAATGACAGTGCAATATCTTTGTTATGGGACCCTAAGCACCAGAGGTGTCGGAAGGAACTCGGGGAAACGGAGAGAGCAGAAAATCAAGTTCATGTGCTTCGGTTTTAGGTTTACCAAGGTTAATAATGTCTCAACAGAACTTCATTGGAGTATTTACATCAAGATGCCTACCGTGATGGCACTGGTTGGAGACCCACTGGAATTCAAACCCGGGAGGCTATATTGGAAAGCTGAAGCTTTACCACACTGCCACGGAGGTAAAATCTTATGCTTTAATTATGTTGAATGAATACTAACTGTATGTGAGAACCTCTATGTATTTTGAAGTATTTGTGAGTGAGTGGATATCTATTTGTATTCAAGTTTGAAGAATGACCCAGAATAACTTCAAATAAGTTTCAAAAGGGCACCTTTAGGTTTCACACCAGTCTGCCCACAGAATCCAGAACAGTCCGCCCACAACTTTCAAAAGGGCAACTCCTGTCCCCGACTGCACAATTTCAAAAGGGCACATTCTGCCCTTTACTATAGGGCCCGGGGCAGTGCCCCCCCCTGCTGCCGTGGTTCCGACATAAATGCAGAGGCCAAAATCCCTTTGGGCCTGCAGGACTCTAGTTGCCCCACTGTGTGTGGGAACTCTAATATCATTTGAATATGTGAAAACTGTTTTTCAAGTAAACCTAAAAAAGCTAAGCCTCAACATCAATATGATGCACATTTATTAACAATGTTTGCTTTTAAGTGAAATAGAAACCATAAACAGACATACCAACAGCAAAATACTTTTGCATCAAATCAAGATGGATTTTACATCATTGACAAGACATGATTTTAACTATTGATAATGTATAAGCCATTCTGGGCAAATAATTATCGCAACTAACGGGCCTAATAGCATCATACAAATACACTTCCAAGTAGCAATCATTGTAACAAAATATAACTAAAACAATCTTTAAACTTACTTTTGAGGCCCTCTTTAATATAAGATGGATACTTGACCCCTGAATCCTTCAAGATACCCATCACAGATAACGGTGATTTTCCAGAAAAAGGAATAAAATGTTCCTATATTCCAAAGAATGTGTCCGAAAATGAAAGAAATTGCTTGAGAATTGGCCAAAAAATTCCAAAAGTGAGGAAAATTTTCCAAAAATAAGCCAAATGTTCCGAAAAAGAGCAAAAATTCCTGAAAATGAGCAAATTTTCAGATAAATAAAAAAGAATAGTACCGGAAAGAAAAAGAAAATCAAGAAAATGTTCTCGAAGAAAATTGTCCGGAACTGAAGGAAATTACCCCCATATTGGACAAAAAGTTCCCGAAAATAGGCACTATTTTTCAAAAATAAAGTGGAATTTCCCGAAAACTACCCGAAAATGAAAGAAAATTTTACAAAAATGTTCTAAAAATCAAAGAAAATTGTCCAGATATGAAGGAAAACTTTCAAAAACAAAGCAAAAGTTACCCGGGGTTGGGGGACATATAACAAGTCAAAAATTCATCAAAAAGGTCCGTTTTGTGTATTGGCACCCCCTTTCCACCCCACCACTAAGAATTTCTTTAGGCACTGAATTTATGCATAAGTTACAGTAATACAGTCTGTACAGGGAGCTGTTATTTGAGTAATAGCTCCCTGGTCTGTAGCTTAGCAAACAAACAAGTTACTGTATAAAATTACTGGCAAGCGTCTAATGCCATCTACAGGGGACTGCAAGGTATTTTTTTTTATCAGTGAGTTATTAACACTGGTGATTTTACAGCCAGAGATTCAATCTCGTTATAAGCTTGAAATAACCTATTTAGTCATTCTTGGCTTTAAATAGGTTTTGTAAACCCAATTTAAAGCCCAAATCAGCTATCAACTACAAAAGTTATATTGGACTACTCATTGGGAGAAATCCCAAACGGGAAATCACGCTCGATTAGCATATGTGCAAGACGGTATATTAACGCTCCAGCTAATGAAAATATGTTTTCTTTTAAACGGAGATGATCGGTGGTATTTCCTGAGCCAATGTTATTACATATGCTAAATTCCTTCGGATTGCGCCAAATGAAATCAAATATTTGAAAGATTTTAAAAGAATTTTGTAATGCAGAACTTCTTATAACCATGCAACAATATGAATTGTTATTGCATCAACATCGATCTATTTAAACCAAACATAGCAACACAGCAAAATCTCTAAAAGACGCATAGGATTTGACAAACGCTGCAAAAATCTGAACGTATCCGGGTGAGAACCTGGCTCTTAAGTTAGTCGTCGCATAAGCTCAACACCTTAAAGGATTTGTTTGTTTGTTTGATGAGGGCTTAACAGCACCACCACAACGAGGGTCAAATTGTGCCTGAGAGGTTAGATCGTTCTAGAGGTAGGAAGGAAAGAAAACTGGGAGATTGAGAGAAATACAACAACTGAAAGTCGGAAAGCTGGGATCGAGAGAGGAGGTGCATGGGTGAAAAAGGAAAAAAAAAGTAGTGGGAGAGGACTAAATATGGTTGTAGAGGGAAGCATAATGAAGGAGATAATTTTATCAGGAGGGTTTTTCTGGAAGAACTCGGCAAATGAGTTGTTAATTAAAAATTCATATTTCGCATTTGGTCTGAAGATAGTCATCTTGAAAGAATGCATCATATCCCTCTAAAAAACAGCCTGTGCTTATTTTTAGCTCAAAATCACAGGCTGTTCTTTACAGGGATAAGAATTCTTTCAAGTTATCTTGAGACCAAATGCGAAATACAAATTTAATTACTGCTACTGTGTGGAACAGAAGCTTGGAATTATTTTTGACGGTCAGATGTCCATGTCAAACCAAGTTTTAACACATTCTCGTTGTCTCATTTCATCTTAACAACATTTCTCATATCCGTCGCTATCTAGACTTAAATACTTGCAATGATGTTGTGCGCTCACTCATTGTAATTAGACTGGATTATGGCAATGTCTTGCTTCTGGGTGCTAAGGTATCTGATATTTCTAGGTTGCAATGTTGGCAAAACTTGGCAGCCAAACTTGTTTTCCGCGCAAACAAGGAAGCATGTATCCCCGCTGCTAAAACAATTACACTGGCTACCTGTCAAGGAGAGAATATTTTTTAAGGCTATGTTTTATGTTTACAATTCCTAACAGGTTTTATCTCCGGCTAACATTTCGTGTACATGTTCTTTACTCTCCAGCTTACATTTCGTGTACATGTTCTTTACTCTCCAGCTTACATTTCGTGTACATGTTCTTTACTCTCCAGCTTACATTTCGTGTACATGTTCTTTACTCTCCAGCATACATTTCGAGTACATGTTCTTTACTCTCCAGCTTACATTTCGTGTCCATGTTCTTTACTCTCCAGCTTACATTTCGTGTACATGTTCTTTACTCTCCAGCTTACATTACATGTTCTTTACTCTCCAGCTTACATTTCATGTACATGTTCTTTACTCTCCAGCTTACATTTCGTGTACATGTTCTTTACTCTCCAGCTTACATTTCGTGTCCATAATCTTTACTCTCCAGCTTACATTTCGTGTACATGTTCTTTCCTCTCCAGCTTACATTTCGTGTACATGTTCTTTACTCTCCAGCATACATTTCGTGTACATGTTCTTTACTCTCCAGCTTACATTTCGTGTACATGTTCTTTACTCTCCAGCTTACATTTCATGTACATGTTCTTTACTCTTCAGCTTACACTTCGTGTACAGGTGCTTTACTCTCCAGCTTACATTTCGTTTACATGCTCTTTACTCTCCAGCTTACATTTCGTGTACATGTTCTTTACTCTCCAGCTTACATTTCAGGTACATCTTCTTTACTCTCCAGCTTACATTTCGTGTACATGTTCTTTACTCTCCAGCTTACATTTTGTGTACATGCTCTTTACTCTCCAGCTTACATTTCGTGTACATGTTCTTTACTCTCCAGCTTACATTTCGTGTACATGTTCTTTACTCTCCAGCTTACATTTCGTGTACAGGTGCTTTATTCTCCAGCTTACATTTCGTTTACATGCTCTTTACTCTCCAGCTTACATTTCGTGTACATGTTCTTTACTCTCCAGCTTACATTTAGTGTACATGTTCTTTACTCTCAGCGTGTACATGTTCTTTTTCCGTGTCCATGTTCTTTACTCTCCAGCTTACATTTCGTGTACATGTTCTTTACTCTCCAGCTTACATTTCGTGTACATGTTCTTTACTCTCCAGCATACATTTCGTGTACATGTTCTTTACTCTCCAGCTTACATTTCGTGTACATGTTCTTTACTCTCCAGCTTACATTTCATGTACATGTTCTTTACTCTTCAGCTTACACTTCGTGTACAGGTGCTTTACTCTCCAGCTTACATTTCGTTTACATGCTCTTTACTCTCCAGCTTACATTTCGTGTACATATTCTTTACTCTCCAGCTTACATTTCAGGTACATGTTCTTTACTCTCCAGCTTACATTTCGTGTACATGTTCTTTACTCTCCAGCTTAAATTTTGTGTACATGCTCTTTACTCTCCAGCTTACATTTCGTGTACATGTTCTTTACTCTCCAGCTTACATTTCGTGTACATGTTCTTTACTCTCCAGCTTACATTTCGTGTACAGGTGCTTTATTCTCCAGCTTACATTTCGTTTACATGCTCTTTACTCTCCAGCTTACATTTCGTGTACATGTTCTTTACTCTCCAGCTTACATTTCGTGTACATGTTCTTTACTCTCCAGCTTACATTTCGTGTACATGTTCTTTACTCTCCAGCTTACATTTCGTGTCCATGTTCTTTACTCTCCAGCTTACATTTCGTGTACATGTTCTTTACTCTCCAGCTTACATTTCGTGTCCATGTTCTTTACTCTCCAGCTCTTTACTCTCCAGCTTACATTTCGTGTACATGTTCTTTACTCTCCAGCTTACATTTCGTGTACATGTTCTTTACTCTCCAGCTTACATTTCGTGTACATGTTCTTTACTCTCCAGCTTACATTTCGAGTACATGTTCTTTACTCTCCAGCTTACATTTCGTGTCCATGTTCTTTACTCTCCAGCTTACATTTCGTGTACATGTTCTTTACTCTCCAGCTTACATTTTGTGTACATGTTCTTTACTCTCCAGCTTACATTTCGTGTCCATGTTCTTTACTCTCCAGCTTACATTTCGTGTCCATGTTCTTTACTCTCCAGCTTAAATTTCGTGTACATGTTCTTTACTCTCCAGCTTACATTTCGTGTACATGTTCTTTACTCTCCAGCTTACATTTCGTGTACATGTTCTTTACTCTCCAGCTTACATTTCGTGTACAGGTGCTTTATTCTCCAGCTTACATTTCGTTTACATGCTCTTTACTCTCCAGCTTACATTTCGTGTACATGTTCTTTACTCTCCAGCTTACATTTCGTGTACATGTTCTTTACTCTCCAGCTTACATTTCGTGTACATGTTCTTTACTCTCCAGCTTACATTTCGTGTCCATGTTCTTTACTCTCCAGCTTACATTTCGTGTACATGTTCTTTACTCTCCAGCTTACATTTCTTGTCCATGTTCTTTACTCTCCAGCTTACATTTCGTGTCCATGTTCTTTACTCTCCAGGTTACATTTCGTGTACATGTTCTTTACTCTCCAGCTTACATTTCGTGTACATGTTCTTTACTCTCCAGCTTACATTTCATGTCCATGCTCTTTACTCTCCAGCTTACATTTCGTGTACATGTTCTTTACTCTCCAGCTTACATTTCGTGTACATGTTCTTTACTCTCCAGCTTACATTTCGTGTACATGCTCTTTACTCTCCAGCTTACATTTCGAGTACATGTTCTTTACTCTCCAGCTTACATTTCGTGTCCATGTTCTTTACTCTCCAGCTTACATTTCGTGTACATGTTCTTTACTCTCCAGCTTACATTTCGTGTACATGTTCTTTACTCTCCAGCTTACATTTCGTGTCCATGTTCTTTACTCTCCAGCTTACATTTCGTGTCCATGTTCTTTACTCTCCAGCTTAAATTCTTTCGTGTACATGTTCTTTACTCTCCAGCTTACATTTCGTGTCCATGTTCTTTACTCTCCAGCTTACATTTCGTGTACATGTTCTTTACTCTCCAGCTTACATTTCGTGTCCATGTTCTTTACTCTCCAGCTTACATTTCGTGTCCATGTTCTTTACTCTCCAGCTTACATTTCGTGTACATGTTCTTTACTCTCCAGTTGCTATTTTCTGCTTCAAACTGTCAAAATTTCAATGGTTAATGCCCCTCTCTGAGCTTAATTCGATTGGCCACATTTTAATCATATCACACGCTCAGTCTGGCCAGCCCTTGCTGCACTACAATCATCTAAGCTCAAGTTATCATTACACAAATAAAGGAGATATGATATGCCCGTGATTCCTAAACTTTGTATCCGTTTGACCACATTTGCAAGAGTGATTACAGAGGCTATGAACAGACAGGTTCAATTTCATGTGTGCTGGTTTGATTGCCTGGAGGCAGGGATTTTATAACAAACTCCTTGTGAATGTCATAACTCCTGCTCATTGAGGCATGATGAAACCTTCAAAATTAGCAATCAGAGAGTAAAAGAGCATATACACGAAATGTATCTCTCTACTAATGTAATACTGCATCGCCCTAGGGGCCGCCCTAGGGGCGAAGGTTTACATTCCGCATCCGACAGAATCCGCGTGAAAGAAGTATGAATAGACAATCACTTAAATCTGCAGCTGACAAAGATTTCTTTTATATTGCCCCTAAACTCTGGAATCACTTAACCATTAGCATTCGTACAGCCAACTCTTTACCAATTTTAAAGAAAACATTAAAATCACATTTCCTCAGTCATAATACTTGCTTTTTCTGTCACCTCCAGTTCTTTTCATCATTTTGTATTTTATTTTATGTATATTTATCTTTTGGCGCTGTGGTCTTGTTGTAGTATAGAAGTCTATTGTATGTATGTATATGCTATAACTCCTGAATCGAATAAAATATTAACGTGGTTAGAATCTATAATCCTGTCATATATATTTGTGTACATTATACAACAATTCCAATATAGTGCTCAGGAGATACCATGCAGTCACAAACATAACGACATAGGGTTCCCGATGCTTTCTTTTTGAGACCATAAAGATTCTTCAAAAAGATTTGAAACAAAATCCTATTGTTTCCAGATACATGAAGGGAATAAATTTGTTTCCTTTCATGTATCATATCAACCAGAACAAAAAGGTTTTGTGGTTCCGATGCTTTTGTCATATGCTGATTGATTTGCAAGTTTTGTATTAACTTCTTATGTCATGAAATATTTGTTCGATGATATTTATTTATAGGCCACACCCACCACACCCACCAGATCAATGAAGTAAAACCTGTTGATAACATTAGCATGTGCACAATAATCAACAATATTATCATAGCAAGAATGATGCAAAAATGGTAGCTCATTTATCCTATTTCAAGAGTTTGTCAGTAAACCCCGCCTACTCATTAATATTCATGACATCACTATCACAACATTAAAACATGTACAGACCATGACCCATCTGTGCACGACACATGGCGTCAATTCGATTAACAGTTCATGAGAGACAGGTGTTTACATCCATTAGCACTTTCACATTAGGCCACGCCTACCATGCATATCAATAACATCTGTTGATAACATAAGCATGTACACAATAACCAACAATATTATCATGCCCAATATGACGCAAAACGGACATACACTTGCTCATTTATCACTTTTTCACTTAAGCCCCACCCACTTATTAATATGCATGAATTAAGCACCAAAAATATTAGGGCACATCTGCAGACCATGAGTTCTGTGTACCACACAAGAGATGAATTCAGTTAATAGCTTTTATCTCAAAAGCTATGAACTAGATCGTGCTTACAAAGTTTTTCTTTACAAAATCAAATTAAGCCCTGCCCACTAAGCATATTAATGAATGTGAATGTTTTTATACAATGAACACATACACAATTGATAACATCATTATTATTCCTAAATATGAAACAAAACAGACATGTGACTATTAAAATTAAAAGCATTTTAAGATTTTTGTATTAAGCCCCACCTACTCAATTAATATATATGACATCACCACCACCACAAAAAAAAAAAAAAAGGGACAACAAAATTAATAGGGCACATCTACAGACTATGGGCTATATGTGTACTAAATATGGCATGAATCCACTTTACCATTCTTCAAATACCGTGTTTACAAGCTCTTTTCAGCAAAATCATATTAAGCCCTGCCCACTATGCATATTAATGAAATTCAATATTTTTTCATCATGAACACAGTTGTTAAAATATAAACCTTTCAAGATTTTTACATAAAGTCCCATCTACTCATTAATATGCATGGCATCACCATCAAAAACAACAGGGCATATATACGGACCATGGGCTATCTGTATACAAAAATATGACATGAATCCAGTTTACCGTTCTTGAGATACCTGTTTACAAGTTCTTTTCAGCAAAATCATATTAAGCCAGGCGCACCACATATTTGAATGAAATTCAACGTTTTGACATGAACATGTAATGTACACACCAGCTAACATCATAATTATATCAAATATAAAACAAAACAAACATGTGGTTGTTAAAATGAACATTTTAAGATTTGTACATTAAGCCCCGCCTTAATGTATCGTTCTTGAGATACCGCGTTTACGAGCTGGCCATCACATACAAAAACTACTAACTACTACTTAGCAAGGAGTTTTAGAGAAAAGATTATTGTTTTTGCAGATTTTCAGGCATGGTAGGTAGAATTACTTCACACCAACTACCCCCTCCATCCCTTTCTCCCTCTCCTTTCTTCACCGTGTGTAAAAATTACTTTAGTATTCTTTTGGGGTACTATCAGAACAATTTGATATCATGTTTTTAGCTCAATTCTTGCCCCTTTGTATTGAAGCTCAAGCTTCTCCACTGCAGCCTTTCATATATCTCATAGACAGGGATTGTTGGGGAGTGATGCCTAATTGGACAATGCAACATCTGTATGTAATTCTTTAATTTCTTTTCAAAATTTTAGGAAATGATAAAGTTTATTCCTGCTAAAAAAAAATTGGGGTGTTTAGTTTACACTTATAGGCACATGTCAGGGAAGCACATGTAAGTCACCTTTGACTTGTTTTCACTGTGTACCCAATGGATTTTGCCAGGACGGTATAGTAATGACTCAAAACTTTTCATCAGAATTGTTGTGCTCCTACAAAAGTTATGAAAGACAATTCAAAATAGTTTTTCTTTAAAGAAAAATGCTGAGGCCAGCTTGTTTGCAGATTGATGCATAAATGCTGAGGCCAGCTTGCTTGCAGATTGATGCATAAATGCCGAGGCCAGCTTGTCTGCAGATTGATGCATACATGCTAAGGCCAGATTGATGCATACATGCTGAGGCCAGCTTGCTGGCAGATTGATGCATACATGCTGAGGCCAGCTTGTCTGCAGATTGATGCATGTAAATTCTGCAAGGTGCAAAGCTGTAAATGGTCTGTTTTGAACTTATTCTGATGTTGTTTTCTTACTTACATAGGTTTGAATAAATTTAAGGATATTTAGCCAATGTTGTCTCCAGATGCACTGTTGATGAGTGGCATGTATTGACTCTGTTACATACAGTTGTAACTGATGAATGCATTTGATAATTCAGTCAGCTGTGAACAAATTGGCACTCTTTCCTAGTCATGCTTCATTTCCTTTTCACCATATTTGATTGGAATTTGAAAGATTAATGATCATCATCATCTACATTGTATGGTCTAGTGCCAAGAAATGGACTGATGGATGAAAGTGTTGCATGTGTAATTGCACTTAAGCTTAATCAACGTTACTGTAGAGTTCGAGCTTTTGGGTGTGTGCATTTGCCTTGTATATAGTCTACATCAAGTGTGGACATAAGTTACCTTTAGTGCAAAAACTAAGGGATCCCAACCACAATGGGCCCAAAGAGCCCTGAACCTTTTTATTGCTCTACAGGGGTTCCATAGGGCCACCCAAAATGTAGTATTCATTTACTAAGGGCCACAGTTGCCTCTATTACGCCACTGATTGAACTCGGGCTCATTTTTCAGAGGTTTATAAGGCTTTCAAAATGAGAAATACACCCTGTAGATGACATTTGATGTTCAAAATTTGCCAGTGATTTAGCATTTTCAACAGCTATGTCCCATCATGTGTTTTAGTATGTATATACAAGATAGTGGGGAAACTTCCCCCTCTTCTACAACCAGTATTAAAATTTAAAGCAAAGAATTTTAGCCAAATGGATGAATACATTCATGCAAACAAAAATTAGAAGCAAATGAAAAGATTTGATCTTTAAACTATAATTTAATGAAAATTGGGCAAACTTTTGCAAAAATGAGAATCTTATTTAGGAGAAGCTCTGATGTAACTTAGATTACTTTGGGCCGTACACCTATTTACTCTGTTGATGAATTATCATCGATTGACTTTATTGACCCCATCTTTGTAGTCGGCCTTTTGATGCATTATTTAATAATTCCTATCAAAAAGTTTACTGGGCATCAAATGATATGCATTGCTACATTTCTGACATAAAACCAAGAAAACCATACACATTAAGTGTTATTTTTTACAGTTAAATTCCTAGGTGGTTGATAAATATTTATATTAAAAAAAATTGTTATCTATATTTTTCTAATAAATTAAGCTGTTTACCACCTTAGAACCCTCATAATGGCAGCCAAATTTATAAACAGAACATATGAACCTGAAGTCTCTGCTATGCCTAAAATAAGTTAGTCCATAACAATTCTTCCTCAAAGGTCATCAATTTTAAAAGACGTACTCCATCAACCTTTTAATCAACTGCGACTACAATGCAGCTGTATGTATATTTCAAGAGAGGTATTTTATTCTAGTGTTGCAGATGTTCAAGGTATGGAAGCACAAATTACCGAAGTGATCTTTACATAATTTTTATTTCCCAGAGTTAAAATACTTCATTGTGGCACTTTATTCCACACAAATTGCTGTTGCACATTACTATACAACTGTAATAATGATAAGATCAGTCATCTATACAAAGACCTGTGAAAGCCAGAAGGTACCATGTTCGTTCATAAGCTTTGAATAAGCTACAAAGGTATGCCCATTGTATATTAACAAAGCTTTTAAACAATATCCAAGACATGTAGAGCTAATACAAGTATTTTTACTAGATGCAACAAAACTGTTCATTCATGTATGAGCAGTGAAATGAAGATGCAACATTTATTTGCTCAAATGGGCTCAAAGAATTACTTCACTTTTGTTTCATTCCACTGGTGCGGAATGGCTACGGATTGTCTTCGAGAATATAATCACAGGAGGGTGACCCAACTGATCTAAAACACGATCCTTATACACAAGCCGATTTCACAAGTGTGATCCCAAAGTCAGTAGCACTTATTTCCAAATGAAACATACAAACTTTTACAAAAGAATCGGGATAGTCAGCCTGCAATTTGCTCTTTTGTTTTAAAACTCAGCGCAAACCAATAAAAAAAAATGTGGGATGCTTAGCCACTGAACTTATCCTTGAACAGAGCAAAAAACATATCTCCACATAAGTACAGCTAACCACTTTTACCCGAACAATCCAAACGCACCTATAACCTTTGCCAAAATAAAAACTCTTTCTTCAAAATTATTAATAATTGATTAACTTGTGGGTCAAAAGTTATGGTCAATAGCAGCCCTAAAATACTAATCTCATTCACTTCGCAAAGACAAGAAAGCAAAAAAGTGAAGAAAAATCAAAAAGGAATACCCTTGTTTACCGCTGAAGAACAAAAACTTATGAAGATTTTAGTTCTGCAAAATTTAATGGTTATGTACATTAGCACACATGTGTTTATACTAATGAAGCCTGAAACACTTGAATTACTATTTAATGTCAAATTTGTAAAGCTTTTGGAAAATCATTCAAAAACCACCTGTAAATGGTATGAAGCGTGACTATGGAACAGAGATCATGCGTGACTATGAAACAGAGATCAAGCGTAACTATGGAACAGAGATCATGTGTATCTATGGAAGTGACTATGGAACAGAGATCATGTGTGACTATGGAAGTGACTATTGAACAGAGATCCTGCATGACTATGGAGCAGAGATCCTGCGTGACTATGGAACAGAGATCCTGCATGATTATGGAGCAGAGATCCTGCGTGACTATGGAGCAGAGATCCTGCGTGACTGAGGAGCAGAGATCCTGTGTGACTGGAGCAGAGATCCTGCATGACTATGGAGCAGAGATCCTGCATGACTATGGAGCAGAGATCCTGCATGACTATGGAGCAGAGATCCTGCGTGACTGAGGAGCAGAGATCCTGTGTGACTGGAGCAGAGATGCTGCATGACTATGGAGCAGAGATCCTGCATGACTATGGAGCAGAGATCCTGCGTGACTATGGAGCAGAGATCCTGCGTGGCTATGGAGCAGAGATCCTGCATGACTATGGAACAGATCCTGCATGGCTATGAAACAGAGATCATGCATGGCTATGAAACAGAGATTGGGAGGCGTGGCTATGGAACAGAGATCGGGAGGCGTGGCTATGGAAAGAGATCAGAAGGCGTGACAATGGAACAGAGATCAGGAGGCATGACTATGGAACAGAGATCAGGAGGCGTGACTATGGAACAGCAATCAGGAGGCGTGACTATGGAACAGAGATCAGGAGGCGTGACTATGGAAGAGAGATCAGCAGGCGTGACTATGGAACAGAGATCAGGAGGCGTGACTATGGAACAGATCAGGAGCCGTGCCTATGGAACAGAGATCAGGAGGCATGACTATGGAATAGAGATCAGGAGGCGTGACTATGGAACAGAGATCAGAAGGCGTGACAATGGAACAGAGATCAGGAGGCGTGACTATAGAACAGAGATCAGGAGGCGTGACTATGGAACAGAGATCAGGAGGCGTGACTATGGAACAGAGATCAGGAGGCGTGACTATGGAACAGAGATCAGCAGGCATGACTATGGAACAGGGATCAGGAGGCGTGACTATGGAACAGAGATCAGGAGGCGTGACTATGGAACAGAGATCAGCAGGCGTGACTATGGAACAGAGATCAGGAGGCGTGACTATGGAACAGAGATCAGGAGCCGTGCCTATGGAACAGAGATCAGGAGGCGTGACTATGGAACAGAGATCAGGAGGCGTGACTATGGAACAGAGATCAGGAGGCGTGACTATGGAACAGAGATCAGGAGGCGTGACAATGGAACAGAGATCAGGAGGCGTGACTATGGAACAGAGATCAGGAGGCGTGACTATGAAACAGAGATCAGCGGGCGTGACTATGGAACAGAGATCAGGAGGCGTGACTATGGAACAGCGATCAGGAGGCGTGACTATGGAACAGAGATCAGGAGGCGTGACTATGGAACAGCGATCAGGAGGCGTGACTATGGAACAGAGATCAGGAGGCGTGACTATGGAACAGAGATCAGGAGGCATGACTATGGAACAGAGATCAGGAGGCGTGACTATGGAACAGAGATCAGGAGGATTGACTATGGAACAGATCAGGAGGCGTGACTATGGAACAGAGATCAGGAGGCGTGACTATGGAACAGAGATCAGGAGGCGTGACTATGGAACAGAGATCATGCGTGGCTATGGAACAGAGATCATGCGTGGCTATGGAACAGAGATCATGCGTGGCTATGGAACAGAGATCATGCATGGCAATGGAACAGAGATCATGCATGACTATGGAACAGAGATCATGCGTGGCTATGGAACAGAGATCATGCGTGGCTATGGAACAGAGATCATGCGTGGCTATGGAACAGAGATCATGCATGACTATGGAACAGAGATCATGCATGACTATGGAACAGAGATCATGCATGACTATGGAACAGAGATCATGCGTGGCTATGGAACAGAGATCATGCGTGGCTATGGAACAGAGATCATGCATGGCAATGGAACAGAGATCATGCATGACTATGGAACAGAGATCATGCACACACACAGCTTGTTCTTCTCATGTACATTAAGGATTAAGAAATACGACTGGAATCATCCTTCAAAGAGAAATACCAAATCAGAGTAAGATTCACTTCTAAAGAATTTACCTTACGCTCAATTGTACTGCTTGCTTCTACCACTGCCACTTTAATCACCCAGTATCAATTAATATTTCAATAAATTTTCAGTAGATACTACTCTGTTCAAATAATAACATTGAAATGCTTGCCATGACGTGTCCTTCTCCTTAAAAATATGTTCCAGCAAATCATAACCACAAACTTACTGTAGCAAATAGTGAGAACACTTTATCCTAATTAAAATAACCACACAATAAGGACTTCATCCATTGCTAATATGATACTCAGCAGCAATTTCCACAACAACTAAAGTTTTCAGAGTAAAAAAAATAAAGAGAAAATTTTTAATCAAACTGGTTATGTATCAGGTCGGGTCTGACTGTTTGAAACTTTAAGGAGCAGAACAACTAATGCAGTGTTGCAGTGTTTCAAAGCTGATACTTGAAAGGAGAAGCTATTAATGGTATTCACAGTTTTGCTAATAAGCATAAAAACCAACAAGCGGTATTAAAACAACAACAGTTTTGCTAATAAACATCAACCAAAACCAACAAGCGTTTTGCTAATAAGCATAAAAACCAACAAGCGTTTTGCTAATAAACATGTAAAACAACAACCGTTTTGCTAATAAACATGTCAACCAACAACCGTTTTGCTTATAAACATGTAAACCAACAAGCGTTTTGCTAATAAGCATGTAAACCAACATCCGTTTTGCTAATAAACATGTAAACCAACAACCATTTTGCTAATAAACATGTAAACCAACAACCGTTTTGCTAATAGCATTTTAACCAACAACCGTTTTGCTAATAAGCATGTAAACCAACAACCGTTTTGCTAATAGCATTTTAACCAACAACCGTTTTGCTAATAAGCATGTAAACCAACAACCTTTTCAAGCATTAATCAAATACATTAAGTCTATTATCCTTGTCTATCATCTTAAAAGCTACTTTGGTCAATCCTATAATTGCACAAATTTGAGTATGCCTATTTTTAATGTTTTAATTATACTTTCTCCATATTAATTTTCGAGTATTTAATATCTATGGGAAAACAGAAGTTTATCCTTCAGAGGCAGATATTCCAAGATTGAACTTTAAAAATTTCACTTCAGACTTGATTCTTTTTTTTTTTTAGCAAACAACGAAAAAAGAAAGGAAATGTAATTGGCTAGGTTGCCAGAGATTTTTTTTTTTTTCCTTTTGATAATTTCCATTTTCTTTGTGAAATTACCCAACTTTTACTTTTAAAAATGACAAAATTATGCTTCCTGGCAAAATTTGTTTTTCAACATTCTTGTATAATGTCCAAATGCTTAAAACTGTTGCTGTGCTACTCAAATTCATGATTAGCATAATTCTTAAAGACCACGTACACAGATGGAAAATCAGGATACCTTCTGACCTCAAGTGAATAATCATAATATTATTTATGTTTTGCCAAATATGTGGTTTGGATACTGTTCACACACATCTTTTCCAGTCCACAAGCTTTGTTCATTTATGTTCAGGATGGTAACATTCCTCCACATTCTCATACATCAAACATAATTCTATTTCACCAACAAACAAAAAAAGTCTGTGAAAAACAAAGGACTTAAAAATCCCACAGCTTAAGTAAAAGACAGGTAAAACAAAGTTCTGAATATCATCTGTTAACAACTAATAGTTCTTTTATTGTCAGGAGCTGTATAAATCACATCATGCTTTCAGATAAATGTTATACCTCCTCCACTATGTATAGGTCTTTGTTTCTTTTCCTCATGATTATTATCACAATTTTACAAAAAAAGGCAGTATTATAACAAACTTCTAATCAGCCAAATTTGTGAATTCTAACCAGTAAAATAAGTCAATTCTAACATGCCAAATTAGTCATTTCTAATCAGCCAAAATATAATTATGACCAAGATGTCAGTGTGTTTGTCAGGTGATAAATTTAATATGTGTGTACAAAACAGGCCTGGCTTGGTAATTCTTATCAGAAGTGATAAAACAATAACTGCTAACCAATTTATGTGCAGTGTAATTAATTCATATGAATACTTTTGAGTTCTATGCACGAAACAGAGTAAAATAAACTTGTAGGGGAAAACAACGAATTAAAGTTGTATGTCTGACTTCTAGATATATTATCAATTTAATCATGAGCCTTGTTGAGAAAAGTGAACTCAAATATTTTTTAGGAAGATATATTTAATTACACTTAGGCACATTCACACTGACAGTACAGATAGATAGGTAGACTTACACCAAGGGATATCTGGATAGCTATTAGGGTGTGTTTCACCACACTATGTACAGATGACTTCTCCCAGACGCCCAGAATTGGTTACCCCTTACCCCTGATTAACAGCAGTAGACTTAACCTCCTCTAATAAAATTAAAAAAATAGTTCAGATGATGAATTTTATATTACTTCCCTACTAACTGAATAAAAATCAATATAATAAGGACAGAAACAATTCAAGTACTTTCACTACAACTTATCCAAAACCTGTACCAATTGGTGTGCCACTTGATAAGTGAAAGAAGTTAGTGTGTGTCCATACACCATGAAACACTGTACCATTTCATCAAATGAAAATATCTTGATAGGAATGACAACAGTCTTGTTTCTGTCACAAAAGGAATTTGATTCATCTTGACTTGAAATTAGGAGTTAATTTGAACTGGCCAATCTTTGTATTCGCCGCCTCCTGATACCTTCATGGTCTTCTTCCTCTGGGATTTCTTCTTCTTTTTCTGGGATAAGTTCTCCTTCCGTTGATGGCGTGTATCCCACTGCCCCTTCCAATTGTGTCAAATCTACCAAGATGGGAAAAATAAGATTCAGATCAATATTCTTTACACTTGGCAAAATTGTGCATGATTGAAAATATTAAAACAAAGGCATACACTGTATGAAATTACACTTTCTTAGCAAACTACAAAATCAGTTCCAAATGCAAGGTTTTGTTGAAGGGGACAAATGACAACGAGGAAGCGTACAAAGCGTTCTAAAAAGGTGCTAACTACTAATCCCTTTACTAATCTTCCTTTCTTCATACTTCACAAATATGAAACTTACAGGTATATGGAAATGGTGGACATTTTTTACAATAAATTAGAGCGAGTGATCAGCTTCAAATTTATCTGAAAATTATTCACTTAGAAATAACAATCAAACTAATCAAACAAATTATCTTCTGATCTTCCCTGATGCTTGGTCCTACTCAGTGGTGCAACTAGAGTTCTAGAGCCCATAGGGAACTTAAAGGTCGGGCCCCATAGCAAACATATCGCAGTCATTGCTCGGGCCCCTAAATCTCAATATTTGCTCGGGGGCCGTGGGATTTACCCACCCTATTGTTGCGCCATTGGTCCAACTGTTTCATGTGTGATGACAACTGTCCAACTATCCTATTAGACACCTCATAAGCTTTAATCATGCTTCATTAAATACCTTCTTTGAATATTAAAACTTACTGTAATATGATGAATAACAAAACACCTGTATTGATAAACATTTGACTTCAGGTAAATTCACCCATGTATTGTGAAAATAAACCATTTACAAATTTGTACTTTCATTCCCAAATGATACAAGGCTTTCAATAATAAATAGTGCATACCTGCTGATGAATCTTTAGCTTTTTTAAGAGTTGGATTTTGACTTGAAGAATCCTCTGTATTATTTGAAGTATTGCTATTTTGTGTTTGGTTGAAAAAGTTTCCGTCAGAAAGTACTGGTGAATTCGGTGGTGTGATTGTCGCTCCTAAATTATCTACATTATTCCTTGATTGTGATGATGGATTTTGAGATGAATTATTTACACTGAAAAGGAAATTAATAAAACCTTAGTTTAAATCTTATATATAACTGACCTGAAACAAGTAGTAAAATTGCAGACCCAAGTATGAGACACCATATACACCCACGCCCCCTTTAAGAGACTGATAAATCAATTACACAATGTGGAGTTGAAAGGAAAAAAATAGATTGGCTGCTATTTACAGCTATTTTGGCTGCTATTTGAATCACACTTACAAAAGCAAGTAATTGTATGAAATGCATACATTCATATAAACAAATTCATTTCAGGATGAAATTTTTATGAGCTCAAATTATGATTTTAAAATTAAAATGCTTTTAAATGGCACCACAAATACAATAATATTTGTTAGCATAGATTTATAGTGCACTTTAATGGTGACACTAATAATTCAAATACATTTATTACAATCGCATTAAAGCTCCACAAAGTTAGTAGATTCAAAATTTCAGGAAAATGTATCTTTAAAGTGTGCCCCAGAATCTATGATGTGCCCCAGAATCTAATGGCTTTCTATGATGCTGGAGTAGGATACAGTGATCAATGGTATTGTATATGTTGGCTTTAAAGTACATCTAATCTAAGGAACTCATAATGCAGGGCAATTTTTTAACTAAATATGTCTAAACACAAAATATCTTGACTTGCTTATTCTGAAAATTTCTGATCATTCTGTAAAAATTAATAATACTAATATCACATATTTCCCCTTGTGTCCTGACCTGAAATTTATGGACATATTACCTGAACTTCTGGGTAGTACCAAGTGGCCTCCACATAAATTTTTGGGAAAATAGCTCAGTTGGGGAAATGGAAAGCACACTTTGGGGGAAAATGATCCCAAATGTTTTTGTTTTTTTGCTTTTCAGTCTTTTAAAGCTTTATTTAAAAAGAAACTTAATACCCACATTTCATTCTAGTGACGGTTCTTGGGGAACTAAAGTTTTGCAGTTAAGGAAGCTCATTTAGCAAAAATATCCTTCAATTTTTGAAAAATATCCTTCAATTTTCAGTACATATCCTTCAATTTTTGAAAAACATCCTATAATGTTTGGAAAATATCTTTCAATTCAAAATTATCCTTCAAATTTCAAAAAAATCCATTTTCTTCAATCTTAGGAATATTTCCTTAATTTTTAAGAAATATTCTTCAATTTTTAGAAATATCATTCATTTTCTTCAATTTTCGGAAAATGTTATTAATTTTTTGGTAAATGTCCTTCAATTTTTGGGCAATTTCCTTCATTTTCGAAAAGTTTTCTTAGATTTTCTTTTTAAAATGTTGCCAAATTGTACCAAAATTTCAATAATCCCACCAGGTTTCCCTTCAATTTGACTTTTTTAAATTTTATTTCATGTTAAGAAATTCCAAATTGTATGTACCACCCAACCGGGTAGAAATCAAGCAGAATAGGTTAATCCTCTCAGTTTTTCACTCTCCCCCCATTGCCCTGTAGTCATTCAGGGCTATGATAAATCTACCAAACCTATGAAATTCTGTGTACACCACTGAAAGTATGCCATTTGTTTGTCACAGCCAAAAAAACAAACACAACACCTCAATATATATATATATATATATCATAACCTTTGCAGCTTACCTATGCACACTAGCTATACTATAGTACTGTTGCATCTGTGTTACAGCTGCATCTAATAAAATCTGAATATTTCTAAGGCATTCAACCCGTGCCTCGACGTTTCTCCTTTCATTTCCTTCCATATCACGGAGCTCCTGATCCGACAGACCAGAAAAATTTGCAGGTGGATGAGGGGGTGGAATACCTACAGAAAAGTAAAACAATACAGATCAGATCATCCTATTATACAAGTAAATTTATGTCTGTATGAATAAGAGATAATTCAGTTCTAAAACATTTTAAAGTTTCTATCAATTATTGCAATAAAAAATACACAAAGAAACAAATTCCCAGTTTACTATCAAGTGATTCCAAAACAACTTCTGTTTCTTCAAGTCTATTGGCTTTTAAGAATAGCATTAAACATTTGCCCTGCCGAAATAACTTAATGTGCATACAATAACTCGACAATCATTAACAATTCTGAATATTGTAACATCTATATCAATGTAAAGTTTGTAAGAAAATTTCACAAACCTAACATTTTCCAACACAACACTTACCAAATGGTGGGAGGATTGGAAACGGTGGCGGCATCATGAAGGGCGCCATAGGGGGCATTCCAAAACCAAACGGGTTTGATGTTGGTGCTAAGGGAGGAGCACTAGAGGGATTCGATGTTGAGGGATGAGATGAAGACCCTTCTTGACTTGAACCTATAAATATAGAAACAAGTTTATGACCTGGTATTACAAACTATCACAAACACAATCCACTGCCAGTACTAACTAGAACGGTAAATACTGTCATGGTTCTCATGCCCATGCAAATTGACACCCCTATCATATGACACGGCCAATTATAAAAATGGCATCTCACACTAAGTCCCACATGGCATCCCATGTCCCGCATAGCATTCCATGTCCCACATGGCATCCCACCCCATGTCCCATATGACATCCCATCCCATCCCTTGTCCCACATGGCATCCCACCATATCTCCCACATGGCATCTCACCCCATGTCATACTATCCCATTCCTTGTCCCATGTGGTATTCCACCATATGTCCCATGTGGCATCCCATCCTATGACCCACATGGCATCCCACCCTATGTCCCACATGGATCCCACCTCATGTCATCCCACCATGTCTCATATGACATCCCATCCCATGCCTTCCCATCATATGCCTTGTCACACATGGCATTCCACCATATCTCCCACTTGGCATCCCACCCAATGTCCCACATGGCATCCCAACCCATGTTCCACATGTCATCTCATCCCTTGTCCCATGTGGCATTCCACTATATGTCCAAAGTGGCATCCCATCCTATGACCCACATGACATCCCACTTTATGTCCCACATGGAATCAACCCCATGTCCCACATGACATCCCACCCCATGTCCCACATGACATCCCCTCCCATGCCTTGTCCCACATGGCATTCTACCATATCTCCCACATGGCATTCCAGTATACAGTATGTCTCACATGGCATTCCACCATATGTCCCACATGGCATCCCACCCTATGTCCCACATGGATCCCATCCTACATGTATGCCCCACATTAATTTAACCACATGTACCACATGACATCCCTCCCTATGTCCCACATGGCATTCCTCCCTGTGTCCCACATGGCATCTCTCCCTGTGTCCCCCATGACATCCCACCTTTATGTCTCGCATCAGTGGCTTCCCACCTAATGTCCCACATTGGATCCCACCGAATGTTCCACATGGTATCCTTCCCAATAAGATCCAACTTTATGTCCCACAGGGAATCACATCCTATGTCCCCATGGCCTCCTACCTTATGTCCTACATAGCCTCCTACCCTATGTCACACATGGCATCCTAACCTATGTCACTCTCCTGTTACTTGTGGCATCCCACCCCATATCCCACATGGCATCCCATGCCATCCCATGTCCCACATGATATCCCATCCCATGGCATTCCAACCTCTGTCCCGCATGGCATTCCACCATATATTCTACATGATATTCAACCCTGTTCCACATGGCATCCCATCCCATGTCCTACATAGCATCCCACCCCATGTCCCACATGACATCCAATAGGTTCCATAGGGGTCTCATCCTAGCTACCACAGTCCCTGATTGAGCATACTATGTATGAAAGTGTCAGTTCATAAAACAACTTATATGCAAATGAATTGTTGAATGATAAATTGAAAAATAGGCAGAGTCAAAATATTATGCCTGATATAGCCCTTGGTGTATACCACATGGTATATATTCTATCATGTCCCACATGGACCCCATCCATGTCCCACATGGCATCCCTCTCTATGTCCATATGCAGTCACATCCAGTCACACTCCCTGACTGAGCATACTAAATTTAAAAAGTTTGGTCAATTCATAAGTCTGGTCAGTGTAGCAAGTTTATGCTAATGATCACAATAATAAAGGCGGAGTTTAATAATCATGCCTGATACAACTGTTGGTGCCGAAATATTTTGAAGAATTTTAAGGATTTTAAATCTCCAGTGTTACAAGAGAGACGCTTGAGGATCTCTGAAGAATTTTTTTTAAGGAAAAACTTTTTAGGGAAACTAGTATTTAATCTGTCTTAAGTGTCTCTGAAAAACTTTAACATTTGGTAAGGAAATTCTAAGCTTCTATGAGAATATTTGAAGAAACTTTAACTTTTTCTGAGAACTCTGAAGAAGCTTTAACATTTTCTGAGGAATTCTCAATTTTCTTTTTTACATTTCTAAGGATTTTATATGTACCCTTTTGTTCAGATGAGCTACAAAAATTTTGAGAGGAAAATGGAATTCATTGTATGTAAAGTCATGTGTGCTGTTAAGCACTGAAAAGCAATATATTGACATGGTATATAATACATAACATACACTGTGTAATCAATTTGAATTCAAACATAAAAGAATCTACCTACCTGGTGCCGCAGCACCCTCTGCCTGCTGATGGAACCAGAGGGTGGAGGTTGCTGACCAGCGCCAGGTGGCATTGGGAATCCTCCACCGGGCTGGAATGGAGGCATGTAGAATTGAAATCCAGGATATGGTGGCATACCTGCATGAGGAATGACAGAGGATACAAAGATTAATAGTAAAATGAGGAAAATTGTAAATGTGACACACATACAAAAAGAAACATATTTTTTTTTAATCTGCTGTTTTATAGTATTTGTAGTATCCAACTTTTAATTCCATAATTCCTCCTTTATCACAATTCAGTGGTTGTTTCAGTTAATAGACATTTGATAATACACACTATGATTAACAACATTTTAAGATGTACCCCTTTTCTGTTACAATCAATCACTCAATGACAGTGATTTTTTTATTAAGCATATGATTCTCATGGTGAGAAAGAAAGACAAAACCCTCAAATAATGAGAGAAATGTTGTTTAATTATGCTACCTCCTACTGATTTTTAAATACAATGTGGCTTTTTTATCTCTGCATTTCCTATGCAAGGATATGTCCTGAAGGTCACTTATTATGAAGCACGGACAGTTGATAGGAGAAAAAAAAAAATACCTAAAGAGCTATTGAAAAGCATGAAAATCATGTCTTGATGTACTGTTATCAAATTCCATGTAGTAAAATGAAATTCCAAGCAATACGGACAAAGGATAATGTAGACATCCCTAAGTCAAGGTAAGACATGACATGACTTAGGGCAATGTATGGATGGGAACATTGACAGTCACGGGAAAAGATATTACACAGCTCTAATATCTGTAATGAATGACACAAAATGTTCTCTAAACACATGCAGGATGTATTATCTGTATTTGTTTTTAAACTAATTCCAAAATGAAGCAAAAAAAATACAGGTCATGAAAGTCATTAAGACTAGCTTTCATCTTCTTATTGAACACAGGAATTCAAAATATACCACCAAAAGTTCTGTCCTCATGGCACAAAATGAGAGCTTACATGTTACATACACAGAGTGTCTTGACTTCACCACATGCTTTACCATAAATTGCTTACCAGGCTGCCCCATCTGAGGCATGTTATTGGCTGGCTGCTGCTGTTGTTGCTGGTTCTGTTGTTGATACCTGGTTGCGGACACCCTAAGCACATCCATCCTGCATGTTGGGCATGTTTGCTGGCGTTGGAACCAGGACCGCAAACAACTAGTGTGGAATATGTGGTTGCAGGGTAGCTTCTTGCAGGCTGTATTCATCTCCTCCCGGCAGATGATGCAGAGATTGTCCATGGATGAGAGCTCCTCCTCCGTGGCATCTGGGTATCTGTGGGTGAGGCACAGGGGAGTGTAAATACAGCAGGGCTCAAACATTGTGCCCTAAGCTTGTCTTTTGTATAGGATGTGAACAACTGAATATTTTGGAAAATAGAAAACCCTTGTAAAGCAGCATTTTTTTCTGAGAGAAAATGGAGGAACTATGCTCCCCCCCTCTCCCCCTTTACTTCATCATGAGTTTCTAATCATTGTTTTATTCTACAGATAAAAAGAGACCACACTTTCATGACAAGAAATTAAAATATTCTTTCGAAAGAAAACCAGTCTTTCCCTCTGAATTTTGCAATTTTGAATTTTGCCTATAAACAAAAACCCAGGTTTCCATTCCATTAACATTCCTACTTAAAATTAGCAAATTTAACTAACTGGGCACTTTATCAATATTTAATTAATTTCACTGAATAAACATGGAGTCATGAAGGTCTACAGCTTGTATACAGGCCAGTCAATCATGTTCATCTTCCACACTGCAGTCAACTCTAAATTCCAGGATAGCAAAAGATTAACAAGGGGAAACATCTACACTCCTACTCGTTTACTTGACTTGATTGTCTATTAAACTAGTAAAAACTTTTCTTTCAATAGTCAGATCTTATTTGCAATAGCTAATCTCTGGAATACTCATTTTCCATATTACATGTTGTTACTCTATGCGGTCTGTTAAAAAGAATTTTTATAAAAAATGTGTGTCTTTTGTTGAATATTGAGGAATTCCAAATGGTGTAAAAACTCCAAGTTTTCCCCTTTTTGTTAGAATATTTCCTGATTTTTTTCTTAATGTCTATTGTTCATTTAATGATCTTGCAATCATAACGTTAGATACTGTAACTAAAGAAAAAGAAAATAGACAACATTTTACTCACAAGGTATTCATATTCCTGATTGCACGTCTGGACATGATGATGTCATTTACAGCTTTCTTGAATGCTCTGAAAAAATCGCAATGAATACACCATTGTCACTGATCTATAGAATATACACTCGTCATGTCATTCATGCTTAAAAAATGCCCTCCTGGGGTGTTATAGTCAGTGAAAGTTTTAATACTGTATATGATCTACACTTACTAACAGTGTGGAAGGTAATCAGAAAACTGCACATCACAAACAATACAAATCCCCTCACCGCTAACATGCTTTCCACCCTATATCACAACTGCCATCCCAATCTCTGTTCTGCATGTCCCATCCTACATCCCTCCCTACAGGAAATCATACATGAAATCAAGATACCATTCCACAACATGACCCATATGCCATCACACCTGCTATCAAGATGACATCTCACCATATGTCTTGCCACCCTGTCCCATATATTATGCCACCCTGTCCCACATTCCATCCCTCCCTGTACCATCCTACCCTGACCCACACGCCATCCTTTTATTTACCACCTGCCATTCCACCCTGTCCTATAGGAAATTCCAACCTATCCCACATGCTATCCCTTCCTGTCCCATGTGCCATCCCACCTGAAATCCAGACGACATAAGATCCTGTCTCACATGTCATTACACTCTGTCCCCCATGCCATCTCACCTTGTCCCACATGCCATCCCAGCCTGTCATAAATGCAATGACACTACCTTGTTTTACATGCCACGCCACCCTGTCCCACATGCTATCCCACCCTGTCCTATATGCAATGACATGCTGTCCCACATTCCATGGTACCCTGTCCCACATACCACCTTGTTATAAACCAAGTAGGACTGTTTAATCTACCAAATCAGAATGAAAATTCATTGCAGATTAACTTAGAGTTTATCATAAGTCTATTATGTTTCCACTGCATTCTGGCAAAACCTTATTGTTTTTTCCCTATTCATTTCCAAGACACTTCATTATAAATTCCATTCAGTCATCAGTTCTGTTATTCAACTTTTTTAATCCCAGGACAAAGAATGCATTTGTTCTTTTTACCAATGATTTCTTTTCATAAATATAGTTGCTATTCCTTTCCTAGGGTAGCAATCTTTTGTTCTTCTAGTAGCTGAACAATGCATGAAGCCTGACAGACAATAGACAATGGACGTACGGCAAAGATGCTTATATCCCCTCTTCACTTCATTGACCTTCGTTGGCGAGGGTATAATTAAACCCAAAACAGTCAAAGCAAATTTTGTAGATGCAGAAAAGCCACACATGAAGGGTTATCATTTTAGAAATATTCAGTTTTGATATAAAAGATCCTTTGTATACGTATAGGCAAAACAAGAACACATTTCCTATGCGCTTCTTATTTGTTTACTTTACTGTGACTTGTGATTTCCTTCACCAAGCGTGGATGCTTTTATGCACATAAGTCTTTTGCATACAAAGAGAGGAGTAGAAGTATGTGATAATCCACTCTCTCCAAGCTTAACTTCTCCCTTGTCTGCAAGCTTCAATTCTCCTCCTGGGTCTGCAAGCTTAATATAATTTCTCCCAAATGCACCAAGTAATAATGTAGTTCTTTTTAATACCATTACTTATCTTAATCCTCAAGGAACTTAAACACCCATTTATGAATTAAGATGCAAATGGATAAATACAAATAATCAGTACAAAGACCGCCAATACTAAATTTTAGGAGATCTGTCTCACATATGGTTAAAGCCCAAATAACATTAAGACACAATTACAATTAACGGCACATATTCATACACACAAGGCTTGAATGATCTCCATCTAAGAGACTTCTGAAGGAGACCCAAGCATCAAGGTGTAATTCAATCAAATATTCAAGATGGTGGTTTGTTTTGCATCTAAACTTATATCTACATCTAGCTTGATACAATTCTCAATAAAGCTCTGGTTGAAGGGAGCATGCACACTTCTTCTTACTGAGTTCACATTACAACAGTTACATTTGGTTCAGCCATAGCTGAACACAGTACTGTGCAGTGTCATTACAATCTGCAAGGTCAGCAGCAGTGCATGTTTCCTCCAATACGGGATATCTCAAAAGGTGCTCCCATTGTTTTTGGATCTGTACCACAGTCACATGAGCCTGGGCTGGATGTATACATGCTGAAACTCATGTTAAAATGAACAGTAGACTAAAGCTACGACTGGAGTCAACACATAAGCTGAAGCTCAGGTTAACATGAATGAACAGAGTGAAGATGTGGTTGAAGTGAGGCTATACCTCAGGTAAAAGTAAATAAAGGGTAAAATGTTAAGAGTGACTTAAAGTTATGCTAGTACTGTCTGTTGGAGCAGGGTTCAAAATTAACACACTTTACCACTAGCCTGTCGGGCTAGCTTGACTCCTTTTCTACTAGCCTGAATGGACTGCTGACTTGCCCGAGAAAACTTACGTCAAAAAGCTTAAAAACCTTGGTCCCTACAGAGAAAAGATAGAAGTAAACAATGCTTTTCTTTCAACTCAAATATATTTTCACATACTCAACTTACGTTATGTATAGCAAAAACTTTTTCCTAGCCTTGTGCAATTGTTTTTCAATTACGGTATGAGTTAAATGCACCGATTGACTGTGTGTGCGTGTATTGTGTGCGGTAGTAGTAGTGACAACGTAACAGTAAATAAGCATAATCTTTCGTAACGTTTATCGTTAATTATGGCTTTTCAACCTTATCGAAGTGGACAATTATGCATTTTGGCTTGTGTAAGTGATGTGTAATAATGTATTTTTGAAAAGTCCAAGGTATATATTTTTTTCTGGTTACTTGCCCGGCAGGCTCGGAAAGATCAGTTTTAGCTAGCCCAGACGTGAGTTCTACTTGCCCCATGCTAGCGGGCCTACGTTAATTTCGAGCGCTGGTTTGGAGTGTTGTGGGGCTCAGAAGGCATTTTTAAACCTTCTTAGAGTAACACATAAGGAGCTGTAAAATTGAAACCTCACAGCTCAATGGTAGTTTGAAAATTCAAAAGGAGTACATGACTTACCTCATGGTTAGGTACATGGGTCTTATAGCAAAGAGCGGGAAGGTATGAATCTTGATCATGATGGCTACAAATCCTGTATAAAGGAAGACCTTGATGAAACCTGCAAAGAAAACAAATTATAGCTCATGCCCAAGAATAATGAATCATCGCTCATACCCAAGAACAATGAATCATCATTCATACTCAAGAATAATAAATCATCCCTCATACCCAAGAACAATGAATCATTCTTCATAAAGCTTGGGCGAGATATCGATATTTCGATATATTTCGATATTGACCCATATCGATATGGATCGATATTGAGTTAAAGGGTCATATGGATAATATGTTTTCAATGATAATACACAATACATGAACTATTAAAAAGCTAAACATAAGTATCAAACATCCAAGTATTTTTCATTGAATAGCCACAAAAAGTTAATAAATTTCTTTTATATCAAACTTTCAGGCAGTCAGTTATGATAAAACTTTATCAAAACATCAATATTATGATAACATTTACCCCAGAATACTTCTATGAACAAAATAAAACTTGACTCAGGAGTACAGAGGCATTGTGCAGTACTTCAACTTTAGGATGTTCAGACAACAAAAATCATAAGATGTTGAATCCTCAAACATTGTGTTAAGTTTCCACAAAAAAAATACTGAATCTTAATATTTATATCAAACAGTCATTAATTGACAAATCACTGACAAAACTATGAGGTTTTTCTCATTATTTTGTTCTTTCAGAAAATCTAAAAGTGACAGACTGGTCTTGCCAGATCGATCAGATACTACACTACACATGCAGTAACTACACAGTATCACTACTCTATACTGTCAGTATACATCTACCACTGTTTCTTCTCCGTAAAAACACTCGTGCGATGATTGAAGCAAGCTAAACTTACTAATACTTGTATTACTAACTATTTTTTTTTTTTTTTACTCATACTTTTTACGCTCGGTTGGCGTTCATGTCCTCTTGAAGGATTTTTGCCAACTTAACCTATTCAGATTCAGACTAGAAATTGGATATTATGTGTTATATATGACTTCTGAATGTCTAGAAGTCCATAAAATGCTAACAAAATGATGCCTTTTCAGTAGGACATTCATGAGAAGTAAGTGAGATATGAAATTTCAAGAAGAATTAAGAGCCGATTTTTGTACATTCAGTGTATGCCAAGTACCAGTTCCACAACATTGCTTTTTTTTTTTAAGAATATGCTGAGGCCTAAATTTTTTCAATGTTTCTGTGCTTAATCTTTTGAGATAGAAGCCATGTAAAGAACATTTGTATGCATAGTGGGTGTTTATTTGAGGATTTATGTACATATTTTGCAGTAATTTCTATTAATTTTTCCAAAAGTTTTACTTTGACTTTTTTTGAGCCAAGATGAGATTACCTTGCACATATCGGTACATACAACTTGCGTATGACATCATATAATTTGCATATCGATATTTCGATAATATTGATATTTTTCTGGCGATATATCGATTTTGCATAATGCTCAATATCGCCCAAGCTTATCCCTCTACCCAAGAATAATGAATCATCACTCATACCCATGAACAATGATCATCACTCATACCCAAGAACAATGAATCATCACTCATACTCAAGAACAATAATCATCACTCATACCCACGAACAATGAATCAAAACCCATACCCAAGAAATGAATCATCGCTCATACCCAAAAACAATGAATCATCACTTATACCTCAGAACAATGAAACATTACTCATACCCAAGAACAATGAATCATCACTCATACCCAAGAACAATGATCATAACTCATACACAAGAGCAATAATCATCACTCATACCCCAGAACAATGAAACATCACTCATACCCAAGAACAATGAATCATCACTCATACCCAAGAACAACGAATCATCACTCATACCCAAGAACAATGAATCATCACTTATACCCAAGAACAATGAATCATTACTCATACCCAAAAACAATAAATCATTACTCATACCCAAAAACAATAAATCATCACTCAAACCCAAGAACAATGAATCATCATTCATACTCAAGAACAATGAATCATCACTCATACCCAAGAACAATGAATCATCACTCATACCTAAGAACAATGAATCATTCCTCATACCCAAGAACAATGAATCATCACTTATACCCAAGAATAATGAATCATCACTTATACCCAAGAACAATGAATCATCATTCATACTCAAGAACAATAAATCGTCACTCAACCCAAGAACAATGGATCATCATTCATACTCAAGAACAATGAATCACCACTCATACCCAAGAACAATAAATCATGACTCATACCCAAGAATAATGAATCATCACTTATACCCAAGAACAATGAATCATCATTAATACTCAAGAACAATAAATCGTCACTCATACCCAAGAACAATGAACCATCACTCATACCCAAGAACGATAAATCATCATTCATACCCAAGAACAATGACTAACCAAGTAGATTATTCCAGGCATTACCAGGGCCATCACAGAAGAGACAACTGCATCGATATAAATAACCAATATTCGTTGAGTTTTATGGAAGTTAGTGTTATTCAATTATTCCACAAGAGTTATATTATTCAGAATGACTACATCATATTCAGATTTTTCTATCTTTATTGTAAGTATTGACAGGGAAAAGAATCCCAAACGATCCTAAAGTACGTCTGTACTAGCTAACAAATCTGTCAAACATATATGGGCGATTATCAAAAAGGTTTACTATAATCTTTTGGAAAAGTATATTCCCTGCAAGATTGTCAAACCTGGCATGAAACTTAAGACTCTGTGGTCGCGGTACCATTCAGTTCAGCAAGTTAAAGTCATGACCACACAAATCTTGGGTGGAGGTTAGAAAATCAGGTTTAAATGCAGATCATTTTAAATATTTGAGTGAAAAGAAACAAGTTAGCATTTGTGTTTCAGAAGCTAAGGCAGATTATGAGAACAAACTTGTGCAACAGATTCCTAATGAACCAAGAAAGTTCTTCAATTTTTGCAGGCATTACATGCGATCTTCATCTACTGTGGATTCACTTGATTTTAATCGTGAAGTGGTTACTGACGGATGACATGAGGAAAGCTAATATTTTGAATGACATCTTTACATCAGTGCTTACTCAAGAGCCGATTGACTTTACATCTCTTCCTGAGGTTAATTCTAAGTATGTATCTTCATTTTTGGATGACATTAAGTATCTCTACATATGATGTAAGGCAGAAATTATCTAAATTAAACAGGAATAAAGCTTGTGGACCATATCATGTACTTGTTAATGTACTACATGAGATTCCTAATTTTGACATTCCATTATCCAATATATTCCAGTATTCTTTACATACCGGTTGTGTGCTTCAAGATTGGCGTGATGTGATGGTAACATTACTTTTCTCACGAAGAAAGGGTCTACAATGAATCCAAATAATTATAGACCTGTTTCCATGACAAGCCAGAAAGTTAAGCTACTTGAGAGATTGGTGCTTGAAAGAAAACTACTCCAAGCACACAAACACTTGGCCAAGGCTTTTGTGAATTTTGAGGCCAGCTTATAAATAGTGCCAGAGCAGTATCTTTTATACCAATTAACCTACACATACATTTAAGTAATACATGTTTCTTAGTCACCTGAAGGACGTAAATTACATTTGTTATACTCATCCATGAGATTTAGGCATTGTAAACATTTTTCATTAACGAGATCCATGTAAATCATTCACACAACATCAGCTCTGTATGCAACATGATGACATTCATGAAGAACACATAAACAACATGCTCAAAACTAATCATGAATGTTATCCACACAAAACATATGTAATACTAACCCATGATCAGATCTGTGTATAACATGTAGACAGCCTTATTGTCCCATGGGTTTTCACTCTGTAGATCAATGGTGTGGAGTACATACTTCAAAAACACACTGGCTATGATGGTGAACAAGATAGCATACTGAAAGAAAAATTAAAGAAATGTTTAGTTTACTTCCATTAAGACAGTTTCATAAAGCGTTTGGTTTGGTTTGTTGATGTTTAATGGCACTGTGACAGTCAAATGTGCCAAGAGGGTGTTAGAAACTTAGGTGCAAGAGTTAGGACAGAGAAGGTTGGGAGAGGGGATAGGAAGGAGAGGGAGAGGGGATAGGAAGGAGAGGAAAAATAAAGGTGCAAAAAAAAAAGATCAACTAGAAAGGTAAATACTGTCATGGTTCACATGCTAATGCAAATTGACACCCATATCATATGACCTGGCTAATTATAAAAATAGCATCTCACACTAAGTCCCACATGGCATCCCATGTCCCACATGGCATCCCAGCCCATGTTCTACATGACATCCCATCCGTTGTCCCACTTGGATCCCATCCCATGTCACCATATAAGAGCAAAAGAAGGCTGGGTTGTGGAGAGCTTTTGTGTAGGAGAAAGGCCAAAGAAAACTTTGGGGGGATTGATAAGCCAGGTGGGCGTGGGAGGGATAGTGTGCCTGGCAATCTAGAAAATGTTGATGTTGGCTTTGGTGAAGTAAGAGTGCATCCAGGTCCCTAAAGGTGGAGGGGGTGCGTTTGTTGAAGTTGGTGAAGGAAGGAGAGCGAATGGAATGGAAGCAAGGGTCCGCGGATCGGTGAGGATATGAGGAGCGAAGAGGCCGGTCCTGGTGCACCTGTGGTCAAAGGGGAGTTCATTGGCCTCTACGTGGAGACTGGTAATGGGGGTGGTATGGGTGACGCCCAGGCAGAGCCTTGGGGCAGTGTTTTCAGTAACCTCGAGGTGCCTCAAGTAAAGTTTCTGGGTGTAGGTGTAGATAAAGCTACCGTAGTCCAGCTTGGACCTGAGAAGGGAGCAGTATAAGGTGAGCAGGGTGAGACGATTGGCTCCCCAGTCAGGAGAGAAGCCTGAGGAGATTGAGGATTTTGTGACAGTTGGTTTTGAGGGTGTTGATGTGGGGAAGATAGGAGAGTTTAGAATCGAGAGTGATTCTGAGGAAGTGAGAACTGTCTTTGCTGGGGATAATGGAATCTTTAAGACGGAGGCTGGAGCAAAGAAAGAAGGAGTTGCTGTTGTTGAAGTGGATGAGAACAGTTTTGTCTTTTGAGAAGTTGAAGCCATTGGGAGTCGCTCCAGTAAGCTATGTTGTCCAGGCAGTTTTATGGAGGACGAGAAGATAGAAAAATAGTCCACATAGAGGGAGCAATTGATGTTGGGGGAAGGGCCTTGATAATTCTGTTGATTTTGAGGATGAATAGAGTGGGGTAGAGGATACTGCCCTGGGGGACATCCAGGTGTTGGGTGCACCTTTGGGAGTAGGTGTTACTGATGCGTACCCTAAAATGTAGAGTATGGAGAAAATTCTGGAAGGTGGAAAGGAGGCTACCGAGGACAGAGGGTGTAGGTCCTTGAGGATACCGTACCGCCAGGTGGTGTCAAAGGCCTTTTCAAGGTCGAAGAAGATGGAGATGGCGTGGTGATTTTCAAAATTTAATCACCTCTTCCTTCAGCAGTAACAAAACCACACAGCAAATTTAATCAAAATCCAATCATCAGTTCTTGAGATATGTTCATGACAAACAGACAAAAAAACAGAGACAAAAACATTACTTCTGTCCAACTTCGTTGGTGGAGGTAATTATTAAAAACTTGTCAGGTGTGAACTAAAAGTCAGTTAGGCAAAGATTCTATATGGTCTTAATTTTTGGTTTCCATAGATAAATAACATAACAAAATGTTTTCCATTGCAATCAGTCAAATCTTCAACTACAGTCTTTTTAAAACATTCAAAGAATGTTCAACTGAGAATTTGGCCATATTTGCAAAGTAATTACAATGACAATTAGAGGTGCCCATTAGCCTCAGAAGCCATCCTTTTGTATTTATCCAAATTTGTAATGCAAAGTTTTATGAATCATTAGCATAATCTACTTCATGATCCAAAATGAAACTAGCTGAGAAATGTACTCACTTCAAAGCCAAAGACAATCTGAACTGTGGCTCCCTTTGTCAGAGTGCTGTGGTAGGCATAGTTAACCCACATTACATCCAGAAATCCCAGGAATGATAAAAGACCTGTGAAGAGCAAGAAATCTCAAAGATACACACCTGAATTTTGTCAGAACACTATCTGGCGCACAAGCAGAAATACGAGATACAAATTTATTTTATTTGATTAAAATATGATTTTTTTCTGTCTGCTCTATCCTGTACAATCATAACTTTTTATCCAATGTAATTATTTTAAGCCACAAAATCACAGGAACATTATATAATAAAATACATAAAGACTTAGAGAAATCTGAGGATGCGATGTCACTACTAATCTGATTTCAGTCATTTCTACACAAATGACAGAATAAGATTTTGGAATGCTTGCTTAACAATTTTGTTTCTTTCGAAGTCTTCTTCCATATAAGATGGACTTGCTTGACCACTGTAACATTGCACGGTACTGGTGAAAATGAGCACCGTTAGTACCGACACAAATGGTACCGGTAATACCGAAGTACCGGTATTTTTACAGGTGACTACCCAAAAGTGGCAAATATGAAATATAACTTACAGAACCATGGAATTGTACACCAAAAGAAATTCCCACATTACAAGGGGGCTTCCGTTTTAAACATTAAAACATAAATATACACCTGATCTCTAAGTTAATAAGATCAAACTAATCACCCAATTACACCTCCTAGAATCTCTGACATTGTTTGTTAACACAAGCTTGCAACTTGTGTTGAAAGTTTATTCAACTCTAAATCTACACACTTTTTTTCAATTCAGACACACCCATTTGTTACAGGGGTAAATATATTTTTTGTCACTAATCACGTCCATATATCAACAGAATTTACCTTATCGTAATAATATGCAAGTCTTGCAGTGACTTGCGCATGTGCGTAATTGGCCGAAAGTTTTTATTTTTAATCGTCAGTATTTTCCAAAGGAGCAAGAACAACACCGTGTAGGCCTATATACTCTTGCAAAACTTTCAGAGAAGTTACGGGCAAAATGAAAACAAAAACTACTGATTGATTTCTCAACATTATTTTACCAAACTTTTAAATCTGGTCATGCCTTTTAGGGCTTCTTATATTAAGTACAATACTCATCAATATTGAAATCCCAATGGGCCGAAAACCTCTGTGATTCTGTTCACAACAACTAACTTAGGACTGTTTTGTGCACAAATCAACACTTACTGTACTGTACACATAATTTGCAGCTTGTACACTATGAGTTATGGCGTAGTCCATTAAATTTGTGAAAACTCATCTTAAATAAGGTAAAAACCATCAATAAATTGGATGGATTACGGAAATTCCACATCCAAATGGCAACGCAACTCCCAGATTTGTAATTCTAAGCCATCAAAGGGCCAAAATGAAATTTTAAAAGAGCTTCAAAATAGCGTCCGGAGCACATTTCATTTTGCCGTAAGATTGCGCAATACTGGCCTATAAGCCAGGGTTGGTATATTAGTTGGTATATTAGAATTCAAGTTGATTACAGTTTGGCTTTTATACTGTAGCTTAATTTGGCTTTTTTTCGAAGTGATTTGGCTATTTTTCGGATTGGAACGATCTTGACATATTACAGTTCTTAGTTCAAGTTTTGTTTGGAAATAAATAGTTGCTGATTGTAAGGAGAATTTTCATTAGGTGACTTGCAGATTATTATTTTTAGGGTAAATGTGACATTTATGGGGAAGAAGATTATTTTCTTTCTTTTAACCTGCCCTTTCGTGTCGAAAGGAAAATTCACACTCGAAATGTTCAACACTATTGTGAATTTGCAACATTGATTTATTGATTGAAGCAATTCTAAGACGAAAGTAAATGCATACATGTCTTTTCAAAAGAATTTAAATATATTCTTATGATTTTTTGTTGTTACGATAGTACTAAAAATACAGGCATATATCATGACAATTGGGCCTAGAAAGTTTGCACATAAGTTATAATCGGTACATCCCACTCTGTACTAACGTTACTGTACTACATGCATATTGCATATTCGCGAAACTAGTAGTGCATCATAACAAGGCCAGCTCTTATTGAAAGTTCAAGGAATAGCAGGAATATTGACCAACTTCACAAGTTTTGCAATCATGTCTTCCCATTAATATTATGTTCTTATTTCTTTTTCTTAATGAAATTTTTAGGTCATGTACCATGTTCAAATACATATATATTTCTAAAAAATAATATTTTTCTGATTTTCAAGTGATTTAAAGTATCTTTTATAACTTATTCTTGCAAGTACTAAATACAAAATAAAACAATTCTGATTTTTAAGTGATTTAAAGTATCTTTTATAACTTATTCTTGCAAGTACTAATACTAACAGCACTCGGCGGTACTTCAGTATTTTCCATTTGGTGGTATTGTACCATACGGACATCGTAAAGTACCGGTACTTTTCTTAGTACCGGTATACCATGCAACATTAGACTACTGAACGAATAATTTATTGAACAACTAAATATTATCTTGAACATATACTTACTTAAAACCCTGAGATGAAATACCAGGGAAATGACAGTACTCCTCTCCATCTGTAAGCAAAATGGACAAATTTTATTCCTGCTGACATTTTACCCAGCAACTTATCTCTTTATCTGTGCCACAATATTACACACACTACATGCTCATTTGCGAAGAATGCAAAACAACCAATTCATATGCTAATATAAAAACAAATAAAAAAGCGAAAAGATCTGTACTCTTATTTCACTGAATACTCTTGAAATCCTCTGGAAAGCAGATTTACCTCTAAGTTCTACTGTCACCTTTTTTTTTTCTTCGGTAGTCTAGGTTGCAAAATGTTGTACTTCTAGCTAGAAAGCATACTAAAATATCTTAAAGATTTAATGAAAATTTAGGTTATTTGATGTAAAAGATAGAGGCATACACCTTGAAACATTTAAATGAGCATCTTCATATGCCTTGGTGCCCTTGCATAGATTTTGGAAAGCCACTATAGACCTTTTCATATCGGGATGTGTAATTTTCGGAAATCTAATTTAAATAATGTAACATGGTTGAAATTCATGTGTCCCTAATGGACCAATGGTATGCTGGAGGAATCCTGATCGTCTCCACAATTTAGTAGCATATGGGGTCAAGCCCATTGAAAACACAATTTTACACACTAATCAACAGTATATGCACACAGAAAAAGGCACTTCACTGGACTACTCAGAGACTTCCTATAAGCTGTATCCTCTGCATTCACACAAGTTTTCTAATATGCAAAATTAGTCATCTCATTAACAGATAACAAGAAATTTGCTGAGAAAAATACTTATTTTGTGCTGTGAGGCCCTCGGCACTGAACACCACATTTGAATTTTAAACAATTTTTTCCAATTTACGTGCTATTTTTGTGATTAAATTGTGCACAAACGCTTTTACTGTATCTATGAACAAAAGGCTGACTGCTCAGATTCTTCCTTCTTTTATTGTACATAAGTTCTGGGTCACATTTATTTCTGTGGCTGTTTTTCTTCTTCCCCCTAAAAGATCTTTATACCCTCAGTTAAGAGTGTAACATTTTGATTTTTACCATTTGCAGTTTACTAGTTCTTGGCTGATCAATTTTGTGAAAATGTTGTACTATATACAAAGTTTACAATACTTACTGTATATATTTATATACATCTATACTTATCATTGATGTTATACTGGGATAATAACATTTCTTTAAATTGCTTTCTTCCAACTTCACAATCAATTTCTGAATCCCATTTCACACTGTAACTGCTTCATCTCATGCTTCTAAAATAGTTATCAAATCAAAATGATACAAAAACAACTAAATTCACTCGTGGAATAAAACCTTACGTAATCAACCCTGTCCTCTGCAAGCCAATGAAAGCATTTTAGAAAAAGTAGCAAGGTAAACATGGCGACAAAACGTGGACTGAAGTCATCTCTGAAAACAGTGAAGGCCAAGCACGTCTCTGTTACAGCATACCAGGATCTCTCTATCAGATGCTGAGGAGTGAGAATAAAAACACTAACTAGCTTACCAGGATCTCTCTATCAGATGCTGAGGAGTGAGAATAAAAACACTAACTAGCATACCAGGATCTCTCTATCAGAGAATAAAAACACTGTAACTTGCTGACTTATGTAATGAAGATCGTGATCTCTTGAATTGATACTGCTGTCTACCTTTGCTTCCCGTAAATATTGAAAAGGCACCAATGGAGTTTCAAACTTTTTTTTATTAAAACAAATTCATAACAGCTTTTTCAACTTGTTTCACTATCATAAATGGTATTATTGAACAAGTGAGGACACGAAATAGAGATAGAAGCTGAGGAGATTGTATAATGAATTTTAATAATGTATCAAGGTAGAATAATCCCATTACAAATGTGGAAAGCCCCCAAAGGTACACAAATATCCATATCAAATAAAACATAGCTATGTGAATACACAAACAGCACAAAAACATAACAAATCAACTTATTCCAAAATGAACCAAAATAGCTCAATTAACAAAAGGACATTGAACTAACATATCATTTAACTTTTGAACACTTTGCAGTTGGGAATGCCTCTTATAGTTGACAGCAAACAAATTCAGACTGCAACAGTAGATTAGTACGCACCAAAGAGTGATTTTTTTTATTGAAATGAGGGAGTTTCTAAATTGCAGGGATTTCCATCACAATAAATGTAGTTGTCATGTCGCAAATCTTAAATCTAGCATTCTGATCAATGATCCTCCCCAATTGAAACACATATATGCACAAAAAGTTGCATAGTTGATGAACTTAAAAACATCTGACTAATAAGTTACTTGTAAATCAACTGCCTTTAAGTTGTGAATATTTACTAATTACAAAACTAAACTGTAATTTAAGCACTCTGTAGCACTCCACCCCAGTTTATTCCCAATCATCAATATTTACTAATTACAAAACTAAACTGTAATTTAAGCACTCTGCCCCAGTTTATTCCCAATCATCAATAATGACAAATTACAAAACTAAACTGTAATTTAAGCACTCTGCCCCAGTTTATTCCCAAACATCAATATTTACTAATTACAAAACTAAACTGTAATTTAAGCACTCTGCCCCAGTTTATTCCCAATCATCAATATTCACTAATTACAAAACTAAACTGTAATTTAAGCACTCTGTAGCACTCCGCCCCAGTTTATTCCCAATCATCAATATTTACTAATCACAAAACTAAACTGTAATTTAAGCACTCTGCAGCACTCCGCCCCAGTTTATTCCCAATCATCAATATTTACTTATTACAAAACTAAAGTGTAATTTAAGCACTCTGTAGCACTCTGCCCCAGTTTATTCCCAATCATCAACATTTACTAATAACAAAACTAAACTGTAATTTAAGCACTTTGTAGCACTCCACCCCAGTTTATTCCCAATCATCAATATTTACTAATTACAAAACTAAACTGTAATTTAAGCACTCCGTAGCACTTTACCCCAGCTTATTCCCAATCATCAATATTTACTAATTACAAAACTAAACTGTAATTTAAGCACTCTGCCCCAGTTTGTTCCCAATCATCAATATTTACTAATTACAAAAGTAAATTTAATTTAAGCACTCTGCCCCAGTTTATTCCCAATCATCAATATTTACTAATAACAAAACTAAACTGTAATTTAAGCACTCTGTAGCACTCGGCCTCAGTTTATTCCTAATCATCAATATTTACTAATAATTTAAGCACTCTGTAGCACTCTGCCCCAGTTTATTCCCAATCATCAATATTTACTAATAACAAAACTAAACTGTAATTTAAGCACTCTGTAGCACTCCGCCCCTGTTTATTCCCAATCGTCAATTTAATGTACCACAGAAATATTAGGCCCACCAAGTTTCATCCCCAAAGAATCTCTTCCTCACTTTTCATCTGTAAATTGACCATTAATTGACCATAAATTTACCATTTATCTTCTAACGCTTCAGGATTATCTACCTTTCAACATATTTCTTGAAAGGTCATATCATTGTTTTTAGTTTTATTCAGGCTAAGTATTTATTAGTTTGAGTTCCTTTGAGTTAAGACTCACGTTCCTTTATTTCCCTTTCATGTAAGAAACTAAAAAAATGAAGAAAGGCAATCATGATTCGGTCCGGTTGTGAGTCAGAATCATTTGAGGAAGGACAAGTCTACAAGCTATAAGTAATATATTCTGTGACATTTTCATTCTGTAAAGGATTGTGGAAATTAAGCGATATTTAAAGCAGTCTTTTGTAAGTTTTTTTCTCTACAACTTTTAAACGAAGGTCTGTTAACAGTACCCTAACAAGCTAGGCTAGTGTGTCTATTGATTTGAAACACCCCGGTGACCAACAATGGGGCCTACTACAATAGATACCATGGAGACAGATGCTCTCACAATGGAGGCATCTATTCAAGCTGACATGCTTGTTTCTCCCTGCAGTAAACAGTGTCAACAACTTGATTGTATCGAAGCTGCCAAAGTCCTATTGTGCAACTTTTGCTCTACACATTTCATTTACAATGTACTGGTTTGAAGAAGCCACAAAATAAAAATAAAGTAGGATATGCCAAGATTGTGGGCGTTTACCTACTACATTACAATCCACAACTGAATGTCTTATTACAGCTTTGAATGAAATTAGAGAAAATGAAACTGCTAGTAAATGAACAAATTACTCAAGACTACAAAAGCACAGCCAATGGTGAACAAATCTACCCAGAAACAACTAGATATAATGATTCTAAATTATATTCTGAAGTTGCATTGACCACACCAGTATCTGATGATACACAAAATGAACTTCCGCCACAGAATACCCAGAACATGTCAAACACAAGTATACCACCGAGGCGCAGTGCATCGTATGAAACTCTTTTGTTGGAGACTTAATGCTCGGAAACATACAAAGAAACTGCCTTACATGGGTCTTATCTCTGAGGGGAAGTACCACTGAATCTATGACAGAATATTTTGAAAGATTTTCTGCTACAGAACATCAAGATCTATCGAATGTGATTGTACATGTTGGAACCAATGGTCTACCACCAAGCCAAATTTCTATCAATATTCAGCGATTTGTTAAAATCCTAAGGAAAAACTACAGTACCTCACTGCAAAATAATATTATCCTGCCTCTGTCCAAGACATGATATTAGTACAGAAGTTATATCACAACATAATAATGCTCTCATAAACATCACCATAAGATGCCAGTTTATTGACAATCTCAAGGCTTTTACATTTATGGATGGTCAAATTGTCAAGTCATCTTTTGCTGATGATGTGCATCTAAATTGAAAGAAACAAACAGACTGATTGATCAGTTCACCAAAGTTGTCCAGTCAAGCAAAGCTCAAGGTTAAACGACAGTTTATCATCAACAATCAACTAAGTCTAAGCCAAGCCATTTCTACACCCAAATCAATGAGCGGACTCGCAACCATCTCAAAGCAATGTGCCATAATACCCACAGATATAGCAGTCAACTTTGCCAAAACAACGACGTGCCAAGACATAAACAAAATTTAGGTTGCCAACAAAGATCACACTTTCACCAACATCAGCATGGCCAAAGAAGGGGTGACGGGTATAGTGGCTGTTTTTAATGCGGGGAGGACAACCACAATGCATCGGTGTGTCGATTAGATAGGCAGATTTAATGTTTCAAATGTGATCGTTTTGGACATAAAGCAAATAACTGCCATTCATGTTACGTGAGTGGCCAAGAAGAGAGAGAGATTCAGCCCCATTCACAATGGGTGTAAGTTTAACAAGAATTGTATTGATTATAATAATTCTTTGAATATATTAGATCCTAAAATTTCCCCAAACCGTTTTCATGTCCTACGTGACGAAAATACAGTGCTTTCTGGGTCAATTGGCCTCGATTCTCCAATGAAGGACCTCAAGGTTCTGTTATAATTGCCAATGATAACAGTTCAACTTACGAAGTAATTATTTTCATATCCCAGATCAATGTCAAAATAACAGCAACTAGAATGTTAGCACTCTCTAGAGCGCATACCTCCGCCAGATCCAATATCAACATGCCTGGAATAATTTTTTAAAGTTCATTTGATCCCCATACCTAACATAATCTACCTCAGAAATCCTAGGCCTACCAAGTTTTGATCTGTAATGATCATTTGCAATCTGAACACACTTGAAGATTATCACTGGATTTCTTCCAAGGCCATACCATTGTTTTCAGCTTTATTTATTAAGTAAGGCATCATTGTTTGCACTCTATTCAGCCAGGATTCACATTCCATCACCTTGTTTTCATGACAGAAACCAATTTTCATTGATTTCAGAGAACACTTGATGTAAGTCTCTTTGAGTCCAGAAAATTAATTGTTTGGATCTTCATCCAGAGTGCAAAGTCATTAACATAACATAACAAGATTATGGGCTAAGGGTTAGTCACCCCATATAGATCCCAAACTAACACCACCACCACAAATCTACCTACTGTGGTGTAGCGGTTATCATACCTGTCTACAGACCACGAGGCCCTGAGTTCAAGCCTGGGTTGGGTAGACACGCCAGTGTACCACAACTGGTTATCAAAGGCCGTGGACATTGACTTGGTTGTCGATGTTATGTCTGTCCGTACCTCGTACCTGTGATCTCATCCGGGTCGTATTAGGCGTTTCGTGATAGCATTGTTTACTATCATAACCGAATACGTAGGCGACGACCCCGTCATTGTAATTGTGTGTTCACTCGTCGCCACTACCACAACAAACCAAAAACAAAGATGCCCAGAGTTAGTAAAGAACTTATCAATGTTGACCTTGAAATTGTGAACAGAATTAGAGCTAGCTACCCACTCAGACAAACCATTCCACTCATTAACAACTCTTAACGATAAGCTAAAATGTTGAATATCTATCCGTGAGAACTCTTTGGTCAACTTCAAACTGTTACCATGTGTCACATGAGTATTAGCTGAAACATGCAAGAAATAACAGGAAGTCAAAGCATCACTACCAGATAAGAAGTTAAAAACCTGAATCATATCGCCACGTACTCTTCTCAACTCAAGCATGGTCAAACCAAGAATTCGCAACCTAGATTCATAAGAGAGATTTCTTACTTCGGGAATAAGTCTAGTGGCTCTTTGCTGAACCTGCTCCAAAATTAACTTATCCTTCTCATAAAAGGGACTCCAAGCCTGAATAGCATACTCAAGGTGAGGCCTGACTAACTAACTGCTTATACAAATTAAGAACAACCTCTCTACCAAAAAAAACAAAAACAAATTATAATCAAACAAGGCATACTATTTGCCCTTGCAGCTGCTGAAGCACACTGTTTAGAAGGCTTCGGATTGCTAGTAATGACAACACCTAGATCCCTGTTCATTGCTCAGCACATTCCATTGGAAAGTTTTAACTTAGTCTTGACAACTTAATCCTGACAGATCTCATCCTAAAACATCCCCTCCCCTCAATTTTTGCCCTTCTCCTGTTCCAATTATTCCCAAATTGTAATCACTTCATGAAACAGTAAAAAAAACACCACACCCAATTCAATCCAAATCCAATCATCAGTCATCAGATATCTTGATGACAGACAAACTCACCTTCAAATACCCCAACCCATCCACTTGCACCCTTCCCCTATTCCAATATGTCTCAAATTGTAATCACTTCTTCCTTAAACAGTAACAAAACCCCACCAATTTCATCCGCATCCAATCATCAATTCTTGAAATATCTTGATGACAGACAAACAAATAAACAGACAAACAAACAAACACAGGTGAAAACATAAGCTCTGTCCATTCACGTCGTTGGCGGAGGTAATAAAGGTGAAATGAACCCGAAACCTTTTTTGTCAAACAATGTTTGCACAAACTCTTGTAAAAATTCGAACTGCTCTTATTAGAGATGATTGTATTTCACTTGATAAGTATCATTCAAAATGATGATATAAGTGTTATAAATTATACTATGGACAACATCGATGTTCATAGTTCCTATTGTAATCTACCAGTAACATTCAATGTTCCATCTGGATAGTCAGACTGAGCCACATTCCTGTGCAGAATGGTGTTATACCCCTTTAAGCTCCAAAGGTATTAAAAATGCTTATGTAAATTGTTGAGTGTTATGTAATAAAATAGATGGCATGAGACACTTATTTTGCCATGAGCCATTTAAAATGTTATGTTTTTGTAAAAAAATTCTTGACAGCTCCATATCTGACAGGGAAATAAGTTGTTCCAGGTTTTCAATTATATCGTTAAGACAGAAATAGAAATGGGGAAGGAGTCGCTATTTATGTGCATGAAAATTTATCTCATAAGCCTGTTGAAATTGAAGATAATAATAGGAATCACTTTGTATAGAAATCCTCCCTAAAAATCAGAAGTCATTGTTGGTAGGTGTAGTCTACCGTCCACCAAATGCTGGGGCTGAACTTTTTGTTGAATTAGAAAAGTTAATTTCTAAAATGTATAATAGCTGGAGCTATGACCACTTAGCGTGTACACGCTACACGCTTGCAAATCTTGTAAACGTTTACTAAATACTTCATTGCGAGTAATTGTTTTTCATATATCATAGGCCTAGTGTCTTGCCGTTGAAAATCAATATTCATGATTCAAATCACACACACATTCGGCTGACAAAATTCCAATCAATGACTTTTTACAAACTGTAAACCCGATTAGCATAATCCTTTTTAAATATGCAAATCACAAATGCACAGTAATCACCAATGAATGGGGATATTATGCACTTTGATTTCGCCGAAATCTGAGTAATCTAACTTGTAAAATGCACCGCGAATGTGCAGCAGTAAACAGTGAAACTAACAATAGGCCTAACGTTAGGCCATAAGGCTTTAAATTCCACGCAATCAAGGCCCGTTTTATTGACCAAAAAACACTTGAATCGTGACAATCAGTACATTTACATGTAAATATTACCTGATGAGTCAAATAAATTTTGCAAGAAAGAAGCAATATTGCATAATAAATAAACAGAAAAAGGTTTTAACAGAGCTGAAATTCTGCATGCTTCGCAAAGATGGCGGCCATTTTTTCGAGAGGACAGATATTTCAGAACTTCCTGGTGGTGGTGGCGTAGTTTTAAAATGTTTTACGGCGAGGTATATCATAGGCCTCAGTATGCAAGATTTTCACAGAGCTTTGAAAGCCGTAGCGAATAGGACAAAAAAGTTACGCGATGTTGAGTTTAAATGACATTGAAAGAAAGTTATCTGTTCTTTCTAAACTAAATTTCCATGCATACATGTATTTTCCATAAAAATGATGATTTATACTGTAGAAGTAAACTTTTTACGATTTGGAAAGCAAAACTCAGCGTCTATTTGGGCAATGGAGTCAGTACTTTTGCCATACTGGTTGCGCGATTTTTTTACTTCGCCTCGTAGTTTTGAAGCAATTTTGGTGTATTTCTAAAAATTACGGTACTAAACTTGTGTACTTGATACACGCTCGCTTTTTTTGGCGTGTACACGTTTACTAAAATCCCTAAACATTCACAGCTCTAATAATAGTCTCAAAGATATTGTTCTTCTAGGGGATTTCAATGTCACTATCACTCTGAATGTCACTATCATTATTTTATTCACTGACTCAAATCAAGTATTATGCTTGATCATTTTTGAGTTCAATGTTTTATATTTTCTGTACTTTATGCCTTTTATGTATACAACAGGGCCTTGTGGAAGACCAGCACTGTTGCTGAACAGGTTACCCTGTATAAATATTTGAAATAAATAAATAAATAAAATTGTTTTGACTTTTTTGAACCAGAAACCACTTGATTTAATTTTCTTGGAGTCAATTTATTGTTTGGATTTCTTTTCAGGGCATGAATTCAGTTTGGCGCATCACAATGGACATTTCAACCCAGTCTTGGCAAATCTTACCTTAAAACATCCCAGCACTCCATTTCTGCCCTTCCCATGTTCCAATATGTCCCATATTTTAGTCTTTTCTTCCTTAACAAAACCACACAGCAAATTGAACCAAAATCCATTCAACAGTTCTTGAGATGTTGATGACAAACAAAGAGACAAATGCAGGCGAAAACATAACCTCAGTCCAACTTTGTTGGTGGAGGTAAATATGACAATTTCAACTATATACAGTAAATTTAAGTCACATCCTATTGCAAGTTTTATGTAAGGAAACATACCATATTTTACAAGAGGAAATTGAACAAGACTAGACTTCAGCAACAATGTTTCATACACACCTCCATTTCTGCTGCCCTTAACTGACCAAAGAAGACCTTCTTGAAAAGCTTGCCCATTAGGATGACAAACACAAAGGCCTGGATATACAGCACCTGGAAAATAAATAATAACATTTAATTAATAGGCAACTTCACACTACATCAATTGTCTACAGTAATGGAGACATAATGTTTTCAAAATCTAGACCAACTATAAAAATCAGCAAGTCAAAATCCTAATCCTATCTCAAGTTTTTCCTGTTAAAAGTCAACACATAGAGGCTGCTCAATTTTGTATCAAAATCTTGTGAATGATGACATAATTTCCCTAACAAGGACATAAGGATTATAATGTATTTGTTTATAAATTTGATAAAAGTTTTTATCGAAAATGATATGACATGAAGTTTTAACAGCAATGTATCGATAATTTCCTGTGCATTCAAAAATGTCCTTGACCCTAACTTGAGAATTAGGTCAAACTTAATGTCTCCTTTAACTGTAGCATGTGAATAATGCCTTTCTCAAACTATCTTATCAGGGTCCTTGTCGCATATATCTATAAAACGTGGACACCAAAATAAAAAGTATTGCAGTTGACATTAGTCAAGAAATTAAAACCTCAAACGAGATAAATGAATGTGTTTTATATCAGCATTTCATGATAGGCCGCAAACAATAGTCATAGCTGAAAAAAATCTAAATGAGATTGATAAAACTCCTAAAATACTTGTTTATTTTGGGGTTTTCCTAGGCAGATCTGCGCACTATAATATCGCGGCTTATCAAGCGGCTTGTCAAAGGAAGGCTCATAGGAGAACCGGCGACATTTGGCATGCATCCTTCTCATCACACACGCTCTCAGTTGTTTGTATTCAGAAATTGTTTTGACAGGTTTTGTTTGTCACGTGACGCTGGTTTTGTCATGCTATTGGCCCACAGCCTGAGGCTGTTGTGAAATGATGGCCCTTGGAAAAAAATAATTAGGAACCCATGGTTTATGTAATCAAAGAGAATGTAAGCTTCATTGAAAGTATTAATAGGCTTTTAAATTAATAGCCTAATCACAATGCGCACATATTCTAGAGATTAGCATGACATCATCACTAAGGAAAAGAATCATCATAATGTGTCAAAAGGGGATGTCCCTCTGGTTGTCATTCTTTAACAACTCAAGACTTTAACCAATACAAATAACGTATAACGTCATATTTACACTAGTATACACAATTGCTAATACATAACCTCCCCTACAGTACAATGGTCACAAAAGTACATGAAAATTAACACCAACGCCATCTAACGTTGCACGGTATACTGGTACTAAGACAAGGACCGGTACTTTACAATGCTGGTACGGTGCGTTACCACCAAATGAAAAATACTGAAGTACTGCCGAGTACCGTCAGTATCAGTACTTACAACAATAAGTTTTAAAAGATACTTTAAATTACTAAAAAATCAGAAAGAAAAAAAGAAAAAATAGAAATATATATATATATATATATATATATATATATATAAATATATATATATATATATATATATCTATTTAATCATGGTTTATCACCTAAAAATATCATAACAACATTATGGGAAGACAAAACCTGCGAAGTTTGTCAATATTCCTGCTATTCCTTGACCTTTCAATAAGAGCTGGCCTTGTTATGGTGCACTACTAGTTTCGCGAATATGCAATATACATGTATTACAGTAATGATAGTACAGAGCGGGAAAGTACCGATTTTAACTTTTGTGCAAACTTTCAAGGCCCAACTCATGAAAAATGCCTGTATTTTTAGTACTATTGTAACAAGAACATTTCAAAAAAATATATTTAAATTCTTTTGAAAAGACATGTATGCATTCACTTTTGTCTAAAAATCGCTTACGTCAATAAATAAATCAATGTTGCAAATTCACAATAGTGTTGAACATTTTGTGTAAATTTTTACTTTCGACACGACAAGGCAGGTTAAAAGAAAGAAAATAATCCCCTTACCCTCATTATGTCACATTTACCTCAAAAATATTAATCTGCAAGTCACATAGTGAAAATTGTACTCACAATCAGCAACTATTCATTTCCAAACAAAACTTGAAGAAAGAACTTTAATATGTCAAGATCGTTCCAGTCGAAAAAAGAACAAAATCAGTTTTAAAAAAGCCAAATTAAGCTAGTATCAAAGCCAAACTGTAATCAACTTGGAATTCCAATATACTAACTAATATACCAATTTATGTACCAAGCCAGTATTGCGCAACATTACAGCCAAATAAAATGTGCTCCGGATGCCATTTTTAAGCTCTTTTAAACTTTCATTTCAGCCCTTTGATGGCTTTCAAATCAGGGAGTTGCTTTGTCATTTGGATGTGAAATTTCAGTAATCCATCCAATTTGTTGATGGTTTTAACCTTATGTAGGATAAGTTTTCAAAACTTTTATGGACTTCGCCGTAACTCATTGAGTGTACAAGCTGCAAATTGTGTGTTTGTAGGCCCTAGTTAGTGTTGATTTGTGTACAAAACAACCCAATTCAGTTGTAGTAAACAGAATCACAGAGGTTTTCGGTCCATTGGGATTTCAATATTGATGAGTATTTTACTTAATATTAGAAGCCGTAAAAGGCATGACCAGACTTAATCATTTGGAAAATAATGTTGAGAAATCAATCAGTATTTTTTATTTTCATTTCCGAACGTTTTGTAAGCGTAGGCCTACACATGTGTTGTTCTTGCTCGTTTGGAAAATACTGACGTTTAAAAATAGAAAACTTCCGGCCAATTACGCACATGCGCAAGTCACTGCAAGACTTGCATATTATTACCATGGGGTAAATTCTGTAAATAAATGGACGTGATTAGTGTTGAAACTTATATTTACCCCTAACAAATGGATTTGTCTGAATTGAAAAAAAGTATGTAGATTTAGAGTTGAGTAAAATTTCAACGCACATTGCAAACTTGTGTTAACAAATGTAACAGAATGTGAGAGATTCTAGAAGGTGTAATCAGGCGATAATAGTTTGATCTTATTGACTTAGAAATCATATGTACTGTAGGCTTTATTTATGTTCAAATGTTTTAAAGAGAGAGAGAGTTGAACACACAATTACAATGACGGGGTCGTCGCCTGCGTATTCGGTTATGATAGTACAAATGCTATCACGAAACGCTTAATACGACCCAGACGAGAACACAGGTACGACGTACGGACAGACATAACATCGACAACCAAGTCAATGTCCACGGCCTTTAATAACCAGTTGTGGTGCACTGGCGTGTCTACCCACCCCAGGATTGAACCCGGGGCCTCGTGGTCTGTAGACAGGTATAATAACCGCTACACCACAGTAGGTAGACATGTTTTAAATGGAAGCCCCTTGGTAATGAGGGAATTTCTTTTGGTGTACAATTTCATGGTACTGTACGTTAAATTTTGTATTTGCTACTTTTGAGTAGTCACCTGTAAAAATACCAGTACTTCGGTATTACCGGTACCATTTGCGTTGGTACTAACGGTGCTTATTTTCACCCGTACAGTGCAATGTTAACGTTAACAACTTTTGCCTGTAACCATACAAACATAAACCTTAAAAATTTATTTCAACTTACATTTTGGAAAATTTCCCTAATTCTTTGTACAAATGGGTAAAAATGGTACATTCTAAGAAAGAAATTCAGTGCTTTGTGTACAGGATGATAGATAAAGTTGCAACGAATGTTGCAAAAGTGCACGTACAACTTGAAAACGGGAGAAGCCGAAACGGGTGACACGATTATAATCATTTTGATTCGAGTATGAAGATTGGTAGTACAGTGTACACCTGAGTTAGTAACAAAGAACTTAATATCATTATGTTGACTTTGATTCGAACACAATCTGAGCTAACCAACCCACTCAGGCAAACCATTCCCATCATTTATTGCCCTTTCTCCCTTGAGTGTAATGTCGTTAACAATTAGGCCTAATGTAAACGTTAATGTCAAACGTCTTGATTATGATAAGGACAAATGATAAATAAAATCAAGTGGGCATCTTGCTTAACTTTGGAACGAGAAATGATTGACTTCAACAATCACGATATTTAAGTTTTAAGTCACATACAGTTTGGATTGCACAATTTGTTTGATTTGCAGCAGTTTATAAAAATTGAAACCTAACGTTAATAAAATTAGTGAGTTATGGTTAACCTTCTGCAGGGAGCCCTGCCTTCAGGCTTCAGACAGGTCTGATGTTGTGACCTAACGTTAACGTTACTTGTTAGGCCTAACTGACCTATGGCTGTAAGTGACAGAGAGATAAAGTCGGTACGTATCAACCTTACCGCCATGCTTGGGTTTGATTTCGTTATATATACAACTGAAGGATAAAATTGTTGTTTCTGGTAATAAGCATGGGTTACTACCGCCGCCGTCAAGGCAAAACTTGCGAAGGTAATTGCAGCACCCCTCATTTTCCTTACTGTTTGCCCCGACAAAAACTAAATTCTCAGTCAAACCTGAAACACCGTAAATATATTGTTACACAGACTATTATACCTAGGAATTTAGGTAGCGCAACTCACATCTGAAGGCGCAAAATCAACGCATAATCGATTTCCAGTTTGGAAAAAGCCTTGAATAACTATAATTGATCTCAATACAGGGTCCCTGCCAAAGGTATTTTTACTATCAGTAAGTAAGTAAGTAACTTATGTAGCACTGGCTATATAAAGTGCCTTGAAATGAAATGGAAAACATAGGGGTCATTTAATGCTAGGCTGCATGGGGAAAATCTCAGATTTTGTTGCATTTTGATTCTTTTTAAAAAAAACTCTTACATCCCTGGTGATGAAACTTAAAACATTAGAAACAGCTTTTGCAAGAAATGGCTTGCTTCTTGCAGTTTTAAACAAAAATTAAAAATCATTTCCTTCAAATTCAGTTTCTAGATACGCAATACTGCGTTTTTTTAGACGCACTCAATTTTATGAATCGCGCTGTCTTAATTTTGTGTACTAAATGTCTGTGACAATAGGTTTTTGCGTAAGTAAGTGTATACAGTAATACACGTATGCTTAATAAAGGTGTAGCATACAACTTTACAAGTTCCTGTTTAGGAGGCCTCGGTCTAGATGTTTTTGAAGAAAAGTAAATATGAAATTATGCTGCTAGTATACTTTTTCATTGGGTCGACTGTTAAGTTGGTTAAGCAAAATAACATCGATGATGTAGTAGTTCAACATATGTTTCGGGGTGTTATGGTATAAGCCTGTGTTTGTTGGTGGGTAGTTAAAAGTTTGGGCCTTTCATTTAAAAAAACGGCTTTTTTGTTAGTTTTTGAAAAAGCAGTGGAGGAATCTTGCATCCTCGCCCCATGGTTCCTACTCATATGAATCTGAATCGGTCAAGTCAACCGAGCATAAAAAGTATCAGTAGAAATAAAAAAAATAAAAAAAGTTAGCAATACAAGTGAGTAA